>JARJHM010001056.1:0-80229 GCA_033356055.1 Carex pumila | reverse complement strand
ATAGCTCGTATAGAGATACGAGGGACAAATAGTACTTTTGGTAGACTATCACTTCCTCAGCTAAGCTATACATATGGGAATGCTACCGTTATGACTGCTTTTTACGGACAGCGGTAGATAGCAATCACACATACATATTTCTTAGTGGGAATGATAAATACCTCATACTTTAGAACGTGACACTGAATGAGAAACATTAATGACACGAACACAATTCTATTTAATGTCTCATTCGGGGTCTGTCAAATTCCATGTTCCTAGAACATGTATCTATGTGATTAAAATGACATCTCGTGTCAGGTGGTTTGTAAAACTTAACCATCTTTTAATCCACATACTAACCTTTTCGCGGTAATTAGTGTTCCTGCTAATTACCTTGGTTAGTGACCTTTTAAGAGTATATATCATCTATATTATGGAGTTTCACAATTTCAGTCATGAACTCGAAATGATCCATAAATGCAATAATACTCAAGGCAACAAAATGATATTAATCATCCAATTCATGAACAAAGCTTTATGATAAATTATCGTATTATTGACTTCTAGATTATTACAAACTAACACCTTTGTCAATGGATTAAGAGTTCAAATGGGCCTTTGTTAGTGATTAATTAGATGTTAACAATTATTAAGAGAATCTGGCATTAAATATGTCCATTTAGGTAGTAGCTTCTGCCATTAAATGGGCCACAAGAACAAACTGAGTTAGAACAATCATTTATTGACAAGGAATTACATAAATTAAGTTGTCTTTTGAGTCTGAGCTTAATGGAGCCTTAGGATCTGATGGATTTACTTTTGGAACCTTATTAAACAAGAGTTATTGATGATGTACCATAATTTGTTTTAGGAATGAACTTAATTAATCTACATCATCTCAACAAATTAGTTGTCTGCTTGATTCTCAAAGAACAAGAGGCTATCCATATCAAGCAATATAGGCCAATCAGCCTTGTGAATTGCAGCTTTAAAATTATCACTAAAATGTTGACATACAAATTAGCCAGTGATGGCTGGAATCATCAATCAAACACAAATTGCACTTATACAAGGTAGATGTATATATTCTTCACAATGTTGTTGTTAGTTAAGAAATAATCCATCATGCTATGCAAACTCAGCAGAAAAGAGTTGTTATTAAAATTGACTTTGAAAAATTCTATGATAAAATTAATTGGGAGTAATTGATTGAGATTTTATTAGTAGGAACATTGGGGTCAAATGAGTTCAATGGATAAAACAATAGTTACTCAGTTTTCAGTCTCGTGTTAATATTACTGGATCCTCACTCTTTATTTTTTTACTGTAAAATAGGTGTAAGACAGAAAGATCTTCTTTTCTCTTTCTTGTACATCTTAACAGCAGACACTGTGAGTAAATTGTTTAACCTAGGGAGGAATTTAAGATTAGTACATTCGAGGCCCATTAAGGCCCAACAAACAATTCAGATATTCAATTAAGAACTCAAATTCAACTAATTAATTTCTAAGGTGCATGGTCCCCAGATCGAAGTTTTCTCATCCATTGGCCGAAGAAATCCTGTCATGAGTCAATACTCAATACTGTATATAGTCATTTATCTGTATATTTCCGCCGCAATTATTGAAGTTGTGATTTGGTCCGTGGTAACATTGAAAATCGACGAAGAAATTAAGATATCTTTGTTTTTTTTTTTTTTTTTTTTTTTGAAAAAGCTGGTAGCAGCTACCAGTTGATTGCTTAATTGTAAATTACATCCTTCTACTTCTTGTTACCACCTTTTGTTACATTGGACTTTAGTTAATTCACCCTTTACCTATACACCATCTAAGCCAAAGCTGACCTTCCCCCCATATCCTATTAGCCAAAACTCTACTCGGTATCCTTTTTCCTCTAAAAATATAGTCATTCCTCTGACACCATATATTCCAGAGGACCACCATAGAATACACCATCCACTCCATTTTTTCCATTTGTCCACACGCTCTTACCTTTTGCCAGGATGCTGCCCATGTTTCCTCAACCAATTCTGCTGCACAGCACAAATAAAGGCCCCATCTTTGCTCCAACTCGCCCCATACTTGGGTTGCGTACCGACAGTAGTACATGAGGTGTACCGCTGTTTCATTTGTACCCGAATTGCACATGATGCATAGTTCTTGACACTGAATTCCCCTCTTTCTGAGAACATCTCTTGTTAAAACTCGTTCTTGTAACAATAGGTATGTGAAAACTTGTACCTTTGGCGGTGCCCTTGCCTTCCATATCTTACTGTACCTCCATTTGGCTTTCCCTGCCGCTACCATGACCCTGTAGATGGAAGACGCTGTGTATTCCTTGTGTGCCGTCCATCGCCAATTTAGTCCATCTTCCTCATAAGATATCTTTGTTATTATGTTCTTTTTTCTACGGACCGGCCGGTTGATGAAAACGCTATACTTAGAGAAATTACTCAATTAGGTATGTTCATCAAGGTCCGGTTCGGTCTAAACTGAATTAAAATAAGTAAATTAAAGTTTTATTTGGTAATCAAAAATCAAACAATCCAAACCCAAATATAATAAGAATCCAATAAGAACTGAACCGAACAAACTGAAGTAAATTTCGGTTTATTTGATTGAACTGAAATAGGATATTAATTATAAAATATATATTTTTTAATCTTGTAAAGATAAATTTAAATTTTTGTTTAATTAGGCTTAACTGGTTTTAATCAAACCAAGCAATATACATTGCATATATTTTAAAAAAAATTTAAGGACAGGAGATGAGTTTAAAAATTTCAATCGATTTGGTCTAACCGATTTTAAAGTTTCTAAACCAAACCGAACCAAACTATTAAACCGGTGTAAAAAATTAACCGAACCGATCCATTTAACTGTTTAAACCAAATTCCCTCGGTTCTCTTCAAGTTAAAACTAGAATGTAATTTTGTTGTGAAATTAATTCGATTATATCTCAACGGTACAATATTGTTGGAGAGTAACGCCGATGTGTCAAGAATAATTTTGTTAAAAACATTGCGGACATATATCAATACATGATTAAATGAAGATTTATAAAAGACAACCAATCAAGTACAAGAAAATATAAGAGATAAAATTTTACTTGAAATTTTTTACGAGAGAATTATGGAAATATGATGCAAAAGTAGTATACTTGAAGTCTCTCTAGTCTCTACAATACAAATAATATATTATCACACTTTCTTACAATTTCAAACACTAATTTTGAAAATTATCAAGTATATTTCAGTGAATTGAAACAATTAAAACAAAAGATCCTAAAGATAATAGCTTGGATTGATAAGATGCTAGACTCTTCAAACCGAAAGGCTCAATCAAGCTTGGTTCAAATTAATATGGGAGATATTCCGTGAAAAACATGGTTTCGTCTCATTTAATTTTGTCTTCACTGTATTATATAACAAGTATAGATACGACATGGTTGAACTAGCCATCTGCTGTAAGCTTCCACGAAACCAGTAATAATAATTGATATGTATATATTCCCACTGTAATCCGCTATTATTACTGACCGTTAGCTGTTAAATCAATTCGGGCCTAAGCCTTTTTCTGACCTCTTCAATTCTGATGTGTTCACAAAGTCTTTTTCTGACCTCTTCAATTTTGATGTGTTCACAAAGCCTTTTTCTGACCTCTTCAATTCTGATGTGTTCAATTATGATAACATCATCTATAATTTATATATATTCTTAAATAGCTAATTAGATTAAAATCCATTAACTAATTGAGTACTAGATAAAAATAATAATATTTTGACTTATATTTTATAATGTACTGATTTATAATTTCTAATGCTCTAATTTATAATTCTAATTATCAATCATAATTTAAAAAAAATATTTTGATTTTAACACTAAATTTAACTCGAGTTACAAATCAAACATCTAGATGAGGGCAAATTTTAAAAAATTACAGGGGAAGGCAAAATCAATCATAACCAATAAATTACCGCTAAAACTCAAAATTCAGAGGGGAGGTTGTCCCCTGGAACCATGTGGGTCCGCCCCTGCAACCAGGTGTTATATCATAGTTTAGCTCCTTCGAGAGTAGTTGCTGACCAAAAGCAAAGCAATGCAGAGCATTACTCCCTGCTTTTTTGCCCTCTTCCTCATAAATCTCTGCTTAAATCTAGCATCTGCATATGACGAACTCTACCAATTTTGCAATTCCTCCAACAACTACACCGTAAATAGCGCATACAGTTTCAATCTAGACGAACTCTTCTCCTCTCTTTCGACAGAAGCAGTTGCAATACAAGGTTTCTCCAAAAATACAACTGGTGCAGCACCAGACCAGACCTATGGTCTTGTGCTCTGTCGTGGCGATGTCAATTCTTCTGTTTGTGGCGACTGCCTTAACCAATCCGTAGGAGATGTAATGAATTTATGCCCATACTCAAAAGAAGCCACTATATACTATGACTACTGCCTCCTCAGATACTCCAACCAGCAGTTCCTCAACTCAACTGATAATTCAAACAAAATCATAATGTACAACACCCAAAACGTGACAAGCAGTAGATTTAGTGGATGGGATCCATCGAATAATACTGTAAAATCCTACTTCAACACTGTGGTGAACACATTACTTAGCACTGTCTCGGATCAGGCAGCTTATAACTCGAGAAAGCGTTTTGGGACCGGAGCGATAAACTTAACAGGATCCTTGCCGGTGATCTATGGCTTGTCACAGTGCACACCTGATTTTTCAAATGATACATGTCGTGCTTGTTTGCAAGACCTTATTAATCGGACGCTAAACTTTTTTGACGGGAACCAAGGTGGAAGGATTTTAGGAGTGAGATGCAACCTGAGGTATGAAATATACACCTTCTTTTCCGGAAAGCCAGATCAAGAAATAGGTTTCATCTCAGGGACGGAAACATCAACTCCTCCAATGAATTCTCCATCTAGCACAAGTAAAGGTGAGTATTTCATTTAATTTAACACTTGGCATGGCTCTTGATCTTTAATCATTTGAAAAAAAAGAAAACCTGGAATATCATTCATTCTTACATATATTTTTATTATACAAAATGGCAACATACACAGATCTCCTAACTAATCCTTATTTGTCAGGGAAATTAAGTAGGATAAGGATTAACAGTGATTAGCTTCAGCTGTTAAAATAAAATCCTTGATATAATATAGTCTGACATGTAATATTACTCATATGAATTATATAATGTATATTTTTTTAAGGTTCTTTTTAATGTATATTAATTAGTCCTGAAATATTTTTTTATTATATATTTTGTAAGTATATTAGTCCAGAAAAATATATTTTTAATGTATTTTTGTCCTGCGTAAACAATCCCTCTATGAATTTCAAACCTTTAGGCAACCTTCATAGACAATTTAATTAAATTTCCAAAGTATGTGTAGGAGGAGACTAAGAGCAGAATTTGTTATTGATGGGGATCGAGAAAAATAAAAAGCCACGTTGCGTCTTGGAAGTCCATGCATATATTCTGCGCTAATTAAGCTAAGATTGTGGTAATAAGAACACTTGAGAGAAACGTTGCGTCTTGGAAGTCCCCATCTTTTCTTGTCCTTCAATTTCCTCTTTTCTTTTCTTTCGTTCATTCTTTATTTTTGGGTTGTGGCGTTTACTTTTGCTGTTGAAAGGACAGAGTACTTTGGAAGTCCATGCATATATTCTGCACCAATCAAGCTAGATTGTGGTAATAAGAACACTTGAGACTTGAGAGGCGTCTTGGAAGTCCCCATCTTCTCTTTTCCTTAAATTTCCTCTTTTCTTTTCTTTTGTTCATTCTTTATTTTGGGTTGTGACGTTTACTTTTGCTGTTGAAAGAAAAAGCCCAAGCCCATCCCTCAAAACAGAATTTAATTCCAGAAAGTTGATAAGGGTAAAGCCCAAATCTAAAATCCTCCATGTCAACCATCTGATTTTAAACAGAGTAAATCCGGCCCCTTCTTATGATATAGGGGGGCCTTCAATATTAGTGCGGATCTATTATGCACGAATCTTAAAACAGATCAGATGATCAAGATTTATTAACTCAAAAGATTACCTTTTGAGTTAATGCAGAGGATACGAATTTTTACATACCTTTGTTGTTTATCTGTCTCGCAGCAGAAATATTAAAGCCATTGAGTTGGGATCACTGGCTCAGATAATCAACACCATGCATGATTGGTTCACTGTTACACTTACCAAATCTTGTATCACAAAAATTGACCCTAACTAAATGACCTGTCCCTCCAATCCGAATTCCCGAATTGACCTTTTAATTTCTAATTAGTTGACCCTATCTGATCTGGTCTAGAACTGTTCCTTTTCTGCAACACTACGGCCAGTATCCACATTTGTGGTACTTAATCAAATCATTTTATCATTATAGAGCAAACAACAAAACTTGCTTAAAAATATAATCCCCAAATTACATAACCTGACCCAAAATGTTGTCTTAACAGTCTACGGTATGTGTTCACCTTAATCTAACTGGCCCTTTATACTATGGAATAATCCAAGCTCTACCCGAGCTGTAACTGAAAATTATCCAGAAATAAAAACTGATTTGCAATCCAAATAACCCAAATCCAAAGCTGGCCAAACTATATTTGAATGTGAACTAACCTGAATCCAAGTTGATGAACATTTGCCACCTATATCGACTCTTTGGAAGTGTTTATCTATCAGTTCATTACAAATGTTGAATCTTTTTCTTCAGTCATCACCTATGCAAAATTGCAAAATAATTAAACTATTGATATGTGTTGATTATTTCAATCTCACAAATTTCTTCAGGAGGAAGGAGCAGGCGCCTCATTATCATCATCTGTGTGTTGGTGGCATCGCTTATAATTATCTGCTTTCTTGTCTTTCTGTTAATCAGAAAAAAGAGATGTGCAGGTTAATTTTGTTTATTTATGCAATTGAACAGTACTTGTCAACATGTTCATTTGCATGAAAACTTTGCTAAACACTATATCTTCTTTAATGATTTAGAAATCGAGAATTCTCAAGAAGAAAGAATGCTCACAACTAACAATGAAACACTGGATCTATGGAGCAGAGAAACAAATTCAGATTTTCCACTCTTTGATTTCAATCAAATAGCTACTGCGACCAGTAACTTCTCATTAGACAATAAACTTGGCGAAGGTGGATTTGGACCCGTCTATAAGGTGCTTTCTATTTCCTTCCTTCTCCATATTGCTTTCCTTTTTATCTTTCTTAGTTATGCTAATTATTATTTTTTAAGAGAAAGAAAAACCATAAGTATAACCTGGCCATTAAAGTCAAGGAAGACAGTAAAAGAACCTGACAAAATATAAAATGCATGAAAATACTTTATGATGAGATTAAAAAGAAGAATTAGGTTTTATGGTGTTTCAAAGTTTTTTTTCTAGGGGGTGCTACAAGATGGACTTGAGATAGCTGTCAAGAGGCTTTCTTCATATTCAGGTCAAGGTCTAGTTGAATTTAAAAATGAAATCCAGCTTATTGCAAAGTTGCAACACAGAAACTTAGTCCGACTGGTCGGGTGGTGCATCAAAGGAGAGGAGAAAATATTGATTTATGAGTTTATGCCCAACAAGAGCTTAGACTATTTCATTTTCGGTACGTCTCCAGAAGCCTATTATGAAAGAGTTTTCGTAATATTTTATCCATTTTTTTTCCATATGTTTCCATAAATTACAGTGCTAGTTCCATTTTGCTGAGTCATCTGTAATATATCACCGGGCTTATTAGTTAGCAAACTAATTTTTAATCATGTAGTAATCTGATTTCAGAGGCCTCTCAGATCACAAGATCTCTCTCTTCCATTCTAAGAACCTATTCATCGAATAGTTGCTAATTTATAAACAGTTCAATATTTGACTCCTTATATTTTAAAATTTTAATTAAAAACTAACAATTCAATACCATGGAAATTTTGAGTTTTTGAAATCTAATAACAAAGATTAATCCATCTCCTTTGTGTATATATTTATTATATCACAGATAAAACAAGAGGAGAACTTCTAAATTGGGAAAGGCGTTTTGAGATAATTGAAGGCATTGCTCAAGGACTCTTATATCTCCACAAACACTCTAGGCTAAGAATTGTTCACAGAGATCTGAAAGCAAGCAACATCCTCTTGGACTCCGAAATGAATCCAAAGATATCAGATTTCGGATTGGCTAGGATTTTTAGCGCAAAAGATCAGCTCCAAGCAAATACCAACAGGGTAGTTGGGACTTAGTGAGTATATAGCGCCATATGCAAATAAAAATTTGATAAATTTTATTTTATTGTAAACATAGTTCAAGTAGAAAACAAATTAATTCAAATAAATTTTTTCTTCTTCTTTTTTCCCAGCGGTTACATGGCACCAGAGTATGCATCTGAGGGTCTTTTCTCAATCAAATCAGATGTATTTAGTTTCGGTGTGCTGCTTCTGGAGATTTTAAGCGGCAAAAGGAATGTGGGTTTTCACCAATACGGAGACTTTCTCAACCTTCTTGGATATGTAATGAAACATATATATACACACAAACTTAAAAGTGCATTCCGTTTCTAAACTCAATTTATTGTTGGTATTATGGTACCAAATAGCAGTTGGTATTGATATTCTTCTTTCCCTTTCCAGGCTTGGAATAGATGGAAAGGAGGAAACAATGCTGAGCTAATATCTCCTGTATTAACTGAAGCTCCTCATAGACAGATAGAGAGATGCATCCATGTGGCATTACTATGTGTACAAGAGAATCCAGCCGATCGACCTACCATGTCTGATGTTATTGTGTTTCTTACCACTGCAAGTATAACTCTACCCGAGCCCAAGCAACCGGCATACTTCAATGTAAGAATAATAGAGAAAGGAGTGGAATCATCTGATTTTTTTGGTTCATCATGCTCAATAAATGATGTGACCTTGACCAACCCGGATGTTAGGTAATTCTGCAATACCTATTATCTGAGTTAGGTAATTAATTTTTGCTTAATCTCATTTTTATATGTATATGAAATGAGATGTACAACATATAAATTTGAAGTGTTGGAGCTTACATTTTAAATTCTAGTTATGATGCTTGTATGATTAATTGTTCAGTTAATTAGGTGTCAACAAAATGATAACAATTGATAGCAAATTGAGTATTTATTAAGCTTCTAAATAGAGGTGACAATGCGATCATAATGTGCATTTCGTAGATCAATTTTATTTGTTTAATAAAATATCATACTTTCTAAATAACGAGATAATTAAAGAAATAATTGATTCTCATAAATAATTCAATTAATTTTTCAAATGATAGTTAACTATAACTAAATTAAGCATTAAATCTGATAGTTTAGTTACAAAATTCGACTGTTATAATCATTATCTTTGTCCTTAATTAGTATTTGTAACCTCTTAGTTTAGTTACAAGACACTATACTGCTCGATCAACAATTGGTAGCGTCTTAGTATTTGTCTCATTTTTATTACTTCAATTAATAGAGCCCAATTCAATATACAAGCAAGGCAAGGCAAACCACTGAGAAAAAGTAGTAAAGATGCAGCTATTCATCATTCAACTATCCGATCTAAATCCAACATTCCAAATAAGATAACTCTATTCCGTCCATCCGACTCCTGTATTTCCCTAGTTGGAGGATATCCGAAATATGCGAATTCAGTAGTCCCACAAATTTGCTTTTTCGTCTCTTGCCAATTATTCCCAAATTTCTTTTAATATATTAAAGTACATGTCTTACAGAAGCGGCAAAATGAAACCGCCAAATTCCTCTTTTCTCATTGGTTCTCAGCATCTCCCACGGATCGTCCCTCCGCGGAAGCATCTTGTCCGTCCATCCAGAAGCGCATCACATCTCATCTAACCGTAAAATCCACTGCTCACGGATCACATCTATAATTTGAAGGAATTCCTCCTGCTTCCGCCTAGTCGGAAATTTCAAATCTCCTCTCTCTCTCTCTCTATTTCTCTCTCTTCACTCTCCAACAACAAACAATGATAATGATTTGATTCAGTCAAGCTGATTGATCGATGCCTCACCATCTCTGACACTTGGGACCATGTCAAGGTCTTCTCTATTCCTTCCCTCTCTATGATTTTGTTATCCTGTCCGATCTTTCTTACTATCTTTGCTTTGCTTGTTGTTTAATTACTGCATCATTACTCATGTACACAATCCGTTCGATGAAATGTCAAAGAGTAACTTTTCAAGGTTATTTATCCCCAATTAATATAATTGTATCGTTTCTTACCAAATTTATTTCTGTTGTTTTTCCAATTTGAAATAGAAACTTTTATAATTGGGTAAAGATGATATTATGAATTTTAGAGGGGCAAATGCGTTATTTTTAGATTTTTTAGGGGTGTACATGAAATTCCTCTAATCAAAATTTTAACGGTGAGCTATTTCTGTTGTTAAGGAGTTGAGTTGAATTAGGCTCGAGTGATGTTATTAATATTATTTGGAAGTTTTGATCTAATTAATGTGTATATGAACCCGTTTAAGTATAATGTATATTATTTGGCTGTTACGTAATGTGTATATGGTGATGTGCCATTGATAATGTAATTTCGACTGTGTGATTCAAGTTTTAAATGTTAAACATGGGAAAAGTGTAACAAAATTTCAGTATTTAAAAATCAAGCCTTGCAAAGTTTGGTCTACATATGTATCCATTTTGTCAAATAATGTGCATGAAACTGTAGATGTATATCTAATTATTAAAATAACAACAATAATAATAATAACAATAATAATAATAATAATAATAATAATAATAATAATAATAATAATAATAATAATAATAATAATAATAAATAATAATAATAATAATAATAATAATAATAACAATAATACCAACAATAACAATAACAATAATCATGGTTCCGAAAATCGGCTGATTCCAAGTTGACTCGGCCGAGTCGACTCGGAATCGGCGGTGTCCGATCCGAGTTTTACCCGATTCTCGCGCCCGTGCGAGTTTTTCGGCAAAACTCGGATGAACAGTGCCGAGTCAACCGAGTTTTCCGATTTTTTCGGCCGAGTCAGCCGAGTCAGCCGAGTTTTACCCGATTTTTTCGGCCGAGTCAGCCGAGTCAGCAAAATTGATTCGATTTCTTGCATTGCTTTTCCAATTCTTGCACTCTGTGATTGAATTGAGATAAACTGTGTGACACAATTAAGCTAAAATTGTACCGTAATAACACTATGGAACCCAATTTATCATCATTTTGTGACTAATGTTTGCTGGGTCACTGCTACTGATACCAAAACTGTTTGCACTTAAGGTGTTCGACAAAAATCCTAAGTGAGGTGGTTGTTGTCCCTGACAGATTATTCCATTGGTGGGTAAAGAAATTGCATAAATCTCATGCTCTCTATTGCTACAAGGATTTCACTGATCAAACAGTTGTGAGATATGTTCAAATTAACTAATCCTATCACAGCAATTGTATCACAAGGGTTCTGCCAAAAAAACCCGAGTTACCTATCCGATTCTTCCGATTCCGGCCGATTCATCCGATTCTGACTCGGCGGTCAAAAATCCGATTCCGATTCCGATTCCGAGTTTCAGAACCTTGACAATAATATGTATTAATTTAATGTCCCAAAAAAAATTTATGGTGAAATTTTTCTATGGTAGAAAGTTTTGTTGCAATTTATTTTATGGTGTAAATTTTAATCACATCCTCTAAAGTAGCTCAACTTTTGAGTGCAGACCAGGTCCGTTCGTTTGCTTTACTGGCACCGATTCCAACCCCATTCTGATCGGACGCTGTAATTTCCAACTCCAAATTTCTGTTACTTCGAATGATTATGTAATGTCAAGTCTGAAGTCACCTATTTTACACACAGAATTCAAAAATAAGGTACCTTAAATAATATGAATCCCTCTCTCTTATTTGATAGGGGGCCAGTGGCCTCACTCAGAATCAAGGCTTATCGAATCTTAAAACACAAAGCTAATGAAGAAATTACAGAATTGACATAGGGATGCATTTCATCGGAGGTGAAAGTGAGTCTCTTGCCCGAGTAAAAGAGTACTACTGGATCAAATAGTAATCGAATCATATAGCTAATGATATCCAAGAAAAATATAAAATATCCATTTTCATCATTTAGAAAATAAAAGAATTATAAGAGAATAGCAAATTAAAATAGTAAATAATATAGAAGCACAAAAGTAAAGGAGCAGAGTGATGTTTTGCATAATGTCATTCTAAATCAGAGCTATTCCTTGCTTAGGTACGTAGATACGAGAAACAGAGAGTTGCAAATTAATGACTAGACATACTGGTAATTCATCACTGACATTCCTACCAATATTACATATATCTTATGTTTTTGTAGCAGAGGCATATTAAATTAAGTTGTCTTCTGCTCACTGTCTTATTATATGTTATTGATTAACAATTTAGGGTTTTATTTGAGTTGATATGGCGGGATTACTTCAGGTTTCTTTCTGTCAAGTACGGCAACTCCATATTTCATTTAGGTACCAATTAAAAATAATTTAGTTGCTTCAATTTTTTATTTAGCCCTGATTGTCATCTTTAATGTCTTCAATATTGTAATATTTTTCGTCAATTCCGTCTCCTCTCATTTCAAAAATGTTTGAAGCCAATTACTTGGTTGGGGCAGTTTGAAATTTTAATGAAACAGTAAGATCTATTAGAATCAAAGATTTGCATCTCTTAAAAAGCATAATTAAAGGAGGAAAGGAAAGATTAAAAGTAATTTATATTGATTGATCATCTTCTAGGTGGGCCCCGCAAAGTAGAGTTTAACTGGAGCCAGAATAAATTACTTTTTGAAGCTTGGAGAGATGGTCGAACTGGGTACTTAGCTTTTGTTTTTTGCTAAATAGTTTTTGTCAATAATAAAAATAACCACTTAACATTTTTTCCTCTTTATTAATTCTAGATACCCTCTTATAGATGCAAACATGAAAGAGCTATCTACCACTGGATTCATGTCAAATCGGGGTTGCCAAGTTGATTCTTTTTCACAATTTTCTGAACGTTATTGTGAATATTCTCCAATTAATAATTGAAATCAACTTTAAATAACGTACTTTTACAAATTAATTGACTGTGTTATATATGGTATGAACTGTGAAGATTGTATGCTCATTCCTGGTGAGAGATACGGGAATAGATTGGCGAATGGGTGCTGATCGAGTGGTTTGAAACATGTCTCATTGATTATGATCCTGCTTCCAATTATGGTAACTGGACTTATGGCTGGTGAGTTACCATACTCATCTAATTATCAAACAAATTAATATGTTAATTGAACAAGTTCTTTTGTGATCTCTTTGAATGAACAATTTAACTAAAAGCTGTTCTTTTTGTTACCCCTAATAGGAGTTGGTAATGACCCAAGAGAAATTGTTATTTTAGCATCCCTAAGCAGGTAAAATATATTACAAGATGAAAGTTACCTTCGTCATTTAATATATAAATCGCAAACAAAGAATTTAAATTTTAAATGCGATGCTGGTATATTGAAAATATCTTGGATGTGCATGCACTGCTTCATGTAGATGGAGATAATATCTAGATTTGTTGTTTGGGCTTGAAAAATATTTATATTTAGAAGCTTTATTATAATCAAAATGGTAACTCTAAAACTAACCTTCTTTATTTTGCTAAAGTAGGCTTGCTGCATATATTCTTTTAGTTTTCTCCCCTGCAACAAGAGGCTTCTTATATGTTATAAGCCTTTTTGAGATAAAAAGCTATGACATATGGTAGAATTCTAGTAACTAATTAAGGATTTAATTAATGCTTGTTATATATATCTATATAGGCAAAGATGTATGATCCAGATGGGGAGTATGTATCCTATTGTTTGCCTGAGTTGAAGAATCTTCCAAGAGATAAAAGGAATTTTCCTGGAAATAGATACATCACACAAATTGTATCACTTAAATTTGATACTTCTCATCGAAACAATAATAATGTTAGAAAGAAGGGGAGGCCAAGTAACATCTACCTCCAACAAAATGTAATTAAAGGATTGAGATTGGATGTGTTTCACTTTACTTATTTGGGTATAACGAAATTAGCTGTTGGCAATTTGCTTGGGCAAAATGGTGTGTAATATGAAACTAAAAATGAAGTTTGTTACTTGTCGATATTATTAATAAATGGGTGGCTTAAAAAAAATCACTGTTTCAATAAGATGTCATGTATGCGTGCATGTCATACATGTATATTTATTTGGTTAAATCACAAGAACATCTATGGTATCTATTTAAATAATACATTTTATCAATAAAGTTTAAGATTCTTTTAAGAACTATAAAATGAGAAACTGTTGAAAATAAAATAAGAATACATTTGGATGTCTAAGTGCATGCATACTATCAAAATCACCAACGCACAAGGAGTTTCTCTAGGACAAAAAATAATTGTTTTCCAGCTATTACTTTTATATCCTCATGTGATGTGGGGAACCTATAAAAATCCAAAAGTCAGACTTTATGTATTCCTAAACTTACACATCATCCAAAGTATCACACTTTACAATTGATGTTTGCTTTAGCTAAAAGTTAACCACTTATATATACGGTTCAGTTAACCATAATTGTGTACAATTATTTTTAATTGTACACTGTTGCTTATGAAGCAACTATGTATAAAGCAAAAGTACATTTGGAGGTCTTTATTTGGACTTTTCGTATACCACTTCTCCACTTCTATCTTAATTCATCGTGTACTATTCTTAGATATCATTCTTGCACGCGTGCCTCCATCCTTTACACACATTTTAATTGAAAATTACTAAGGGCCATATACAATGTACACTGTATAATTAGCATTTTTGTATTTTGTAGTAGTGATAAAATAAAGAAATAGACACAAAGACAATGAATACGAAATTTCCTACCAATAAAGAGTTAGGAGGACAATAAAATAACTACTTTTCAGCTATTACCTAAACTTAAATACTGTCAAAGGATCTCATTATCAAAGAATAATTACTTTCCTGTCTTTACTTATTCCATCCATTAACCTATCTTTATTTATTCCTAAACTTAAACACTATCAAAGTATCTCACTTGGCATGCAACAGACTATATGTGGATGCATGGAGCTAGTATTCAATCTTATAATCTCCATAAAAAGTGATTTTTATACAAATTTTATCAATTAAATAATTGATGTTATGGATCTAGTCTATTAATTAATATTCGGACTGGATTGATTTTTAACCGTAAAGTCTAACATATATGTAGACAATAAAGAATATTTTTTCTGGGTGCAGTGATATATGTTTAATTTTTATTAAAATGATTTATAATATAGATGGTGCCGGATATACAAATAATCTTATTTCAATATAAAACAAACTTGATTAATTCACACTAGAAAACAAGCATATAGTATTTAAAAGTAATAATAATATATGAGTAGGGTTAAAATAGCCAATTATTTTATGGCCAAACTATGCATCGCACGCATTTTTATCTCATTTTCTAAGTTCAAACAATTGATTTGAACCACTCAAGATGATTGCTATATTAAAATATGCTTTGAGATGATTTACATTTTCTTAAAAGCTTTTAACTATTTTTTTAGATAGTATAAAATCACTTTTTGGGATATTTACAATCTTCTATAGATAGATACAAAATCACTGTTTTCGAATGGTTTACAATCTTTCTAAAAAACAATGATATTGCATCTATCTAATAAAATAGCAAAGAAAGAAAGAAAGAAAAGAAAAGAAAAACCATGCATGTTGAGCAATTTGGATTGATAAAGATTTATAATTTATGTAACTACTGATGCACAAGCAAAGAATATGCATTTCCAAACAAAAGTTACAAGAAGGAGACAATAATTGCTTTATAGAGGTGGGGAACATACAAAAATCCAACAAACGGCCTCTCTTTATTCCAAAATATAGACACTATATATTTAAAGTATCTTACTTTGCTAAAGCATTCACTGTTTGAATCTTCATAGTTTTAGTTTATTTCTAAATAGGGGATTGATTTTTTGAATGATGTTGATGACCTTACTTATAAATGGTATTTACATGGTATTAATAAGAAAAACTGTGCCAATCTACCCCTATATATACTTCCTCCCCCTTCTCTCAGTTACCCTCTTCTTCCTCTCTCCTCCTGTCAAGAGCATAAGAACAAACCTCCCGTCCAGATAGAACAACAGTTTCAGGTAAGCAGCTGTTGTCACCTCTCTCTAGGTTTTGCAAAACTATATTATGAAATCTATGTATGTACATGCCCAATTTATCGTGTCCTAGGCTCGTTTGGTCAAGAAATTTCACCATTTTTTGCATAGGCCATATGTAAGAGAGCTGTATGACACGATATTAGACTCATGCCCCTAAAAAATCATGACTTCTAGAAATCAATAACCTATACAAAATTCATTTTGTCTTCTCAACTTCAACTTTCTTACACAGCCCATCTAGAAAAGTATTGTAATTAATCATGATGTTAGGCTGATTTTAGGCATTATAGGTTTTTTGATTTTGCTAAAAAAAAGTTGAAATATAATGCCAAATTTTCTCTCCTTCTCCAGTTTAATACGAAAGTCATCATCAAACATCTAATTTTCAGTTGTGTACTTGAGCCCCTATTTATCTGCACAGAGGTATATATACATTTTTTTTAATAACTAATTGATTGATAATATACATGTCATCCTGTTGTTGTTTATTAATTCAATTGCTCTTAACAACAAGGATCCAGGATAAGATTTCTACTCTTTCTACATGTGTCAAGGTATTCCTCTTATCTTTTTTTTATTTTTTATTTCACACAATTATATTTTTGAAATCTGATGTGCATGCCTAATTTATTAGATGTAGTTAATATTTTATATATTGAAATATTTCCTGTCAATATTCGATTATACCATGTGTTATGTACAAAATTAATATTGGAGATTGAAATTTGAGTAAAGTGTAATATATGTAACAAGTTGTTCCAACGGCACACTCTTTTCTAAAAATGATATTTTATTTTGGAAAAACTAGAAAAATATTATTCTTTAGTTTATTATTATATTACTTTTAATTGACATATTTGATATGTGACTTTATATTAGACTCGAATTTTTTTTATTTAGTTGTATAATTTGTTAAGAATATGTTGTAACTTGCTAATAATTTATAAGTGTTCGGAGCGATATGTAAAGGAGCTACACAGCTTTTTAGAAATCAATAACATATACAAAATTCCATGTCTTCTCAATTTCACCTTTCTTACACAGCTCATCTATAAAGGTATTGTGTAAGTCATGGTCTCATGGATATTAGGCTTTATGGTTTTTCTGATTTTGCTAAAAAAAATTGAAATCTAATGCCAAATTTTGCTCCTTCTCTAGTTTAGTACGAAAGTTGCTACCAATAAACATCTAATTTTCAGTTGTATACTTGAGCCTCTCCTTGTCTATCTTTATCTGCACAGAGGTATATAACTATATTTTTTTTAATAACTAGTTGACTGATAAAATATATGTTATCCAATAGTTGTTTATTAATTCAATTGCTCTAAATAACAGGGATCCAAAATAAGATTTCTACTCACATATCTGCATTACTCTTTCTACACATGTCAAGGTATATTCTCATGTTCTTTTATTTCACAAAATTATATTCTGAAATATGATGTGCATGATCAATTTATATTCGAAAATCTAATGTAGATACTCAATTTATTAAATGTAGTTATATATACATATTTTATATGATTATAATTTTTTGTTTATCCTAATATATAGTATTAATTTTTCAATAGCTTTGTAGTTGGACATTAGCACCTCATTTTTCTCATGAATTTTAATTGACACTGATATATTACAAAAATAATTATATTGTATGATATGCACCATGTTTTATGTTTGCTCTTCATTTGCATTGTATTTCCTATAGTTTATTGCATACTATGCACTATGGTTACTTTTTACACTTAATCTCAATTATCATTGTTCAAACAAAGCGAGGCATTCTGTTACTTTATTCTTAAACTTAGACACTACCAAAAGTATCTCACGCTCCAAATCTCCCTTGTTTTAGTTTAATCTGAAAATTAGTAAGGTAGCTGTTTTGAATTATGTAGAAGAGATTATTTAAAAATGACAATTACAGAATATTAATCTGAAAAACAGTCAATCGACCTTTTAAAATTGCTCTAATAATGTGTATAGACTTACTGAATATGTACAATATGTTTTAGATATTATTTGAAGCACAAGTGTCAGTTTTGACGATTTAATCATTTTAATGTGTATAGACTTAACGAAAAATCTAATAATAGCATTGTCACCTTTTTTGTAAATGCATTCTTGTAAATTTTGTTTGCATAAAAATTAATAATTAATCCCGATATTTTATCTAATAATTATTTATATAAGTATTAGATAAAATATATATGATAATTGAGTGTGGCTAATATAACATCAGTGTCATTTCAGTATATATAACACCAACTCCAAAATCTATCAATTCGAGTTCAAATGGTGAATCCAAACTGTTCAAACCAATTTACTTTATGAGTGATGCGTTTACATGCAAACTTTTTATATTTTCGAGTTATTTTAGTATCAAATCATGCGGTAAAAAAATTAAAAAATGAATGTATTAAAATTAACTTAAAAACTCAAACATTTGACTGCTTGACTTGATATCAAATAAACTCAAAAACTTAAAAATTTTACATGTAAACGCACAACTAATGAAGTAGATCGGTTTGAACGGTTTGGATTCACCATTTGAACTTGATTTAATAGGTTTTGGAGTTGGTGTTATATAGACTGAAATGACATTGATGTTATATTAGCCATACTCATGATAATTAGCTTTTGTTTGCATAAAATTTCTCTCATAATCTTTGACGTAATAACCGAATTATAGAAAATTATAATTTGTAAAATAGCTACATTCTAACAGAATTATACAAATTATAATTTAAAAAAGAAAAAGAAAAAGCAATGCATGATATTGATCTAGTCTATCTTAATATGCATTGGATTCTTAAGCGCTAGCCAAATATATATTTGGATATTGAATAATATTTTTATTGTGTGGAAATAATATTACAAAAGATTTAAAATATAGATGATATATTCACAATAGAAAACAAGCAAATAGTATTTTGTAAAATAATATATATACATACTCAATTTGGCATATTTTGTAACTAAACAAAATATATACACACTCAATTAGCAAGTAGTATATTGTAACAAAAACTACCAATAAGCACCAATAGAATTAGAAACTGAGGTTGAAGTTCAGCTAAGAAGGACATGACCAGCTTCTTCATTAATTTTAATTTGTTTTAGTTTGAAGGATATACACATCAAAACATCGAAATAGACACAAGCAAATATGTAAGCAAAATTAATTGGCGACCAAGCAAATTAATTAACTACCGAAACATGGTCAAAGAATATGCATTTCTGAAATTACAAAGACAAGAGAATAATTGGTTTTCAATTGTTACCTCTATATCATCATGTGATGTGAGGAACATACAAAAATTTAAGAGATAGTACGACAGCTCTGAGGTCTAGAGTTTTGAAGTTCATTACAATCACATTTATAGTATTTTTCATTTAAAATATTAATTTCTTTTGCATTGCAGTTACATGTTTCATGAGCTTGGGGTTGAATTGGATGTGAGGATGTATTCTGTGCATGACTAAACTGTTTTGATTAGTCAATCAAGGGTAGAAAGAGAGGACGGGGGAAGGATTTTGGGTGTGATTTTGAAAAGTTTGAAACAGAGATGGATACCTTACTCCTCACAATTAAATTGCTATCCCAGCCCGACCTCTTGGATTTATTTCGGGAAAATGAATTAGGGCACTGTTCAATTGGAATGTTGGAGTCACGGGAAATTCTGAAGAGCAAAAAACTCAGGGGCTCATTCAGGACAAAAATCAGGCTATAATTGAAAATGTGCGACTAATAGCCTATAAAGTTGGAAATTTTGTGGGTAAGATTGTTGAACAAAAAAGAGGCTCTAGTAAGCAGTCCTCCGATTCCAGGAGCTATGATTTGTTGAACGATTGGGACGAAATCAGTTCTTTAATCTTGAATATGTTTATAAGACATTTTCCAATAAATTATTTGATCAGACTCCACTGCGACAATATAGAGAGAATTGAAGAGATGCTTCTTGAGACATCAGATTGTTCAAACTATGAAGCACTGAAAGATAGATACCAGATCATCGTACTCCTCATGAAGAAAGCGATTCCAGCTGCTGTTTTTGTACCCTGGGAACTGCGCAAACTCCCTTGGTGGATTTGCAATGCATGTAAAGGACAACCTCTGGCTCTTCTCCTTATAGGAGGGCTCCTTTCATTCAAATCAATGACCTACGAAACCTGGAAGAGGGTGAAGGATGATCTGGTCAAAATCAAAGCGTTTAATATGAGGAACATTATTAAATATTGCTTTGATGATTTACCTTACTTTCTCCAGCAATGCTTTCTTTATTTTGCATGTTACCCAATTGGTTACGAGATACCTGCAACCTCTCTAACTATCATATGGATTGCTGAAGGATTTGTTACACCCAACGAAGAATTGGGTATTGAAGGACCTGATAGACCAAAGGAAGATCAAGAGACTAGAGGAAATTGCAAATCAGTACCTAGAGCAACTTGTTCAAAGGTATTCTCAATTTTTTATTTTAAATTGACATTCGGTCTTATAATTTATAGGTGATTATTAGACCTATGATTTTACCCGTCATGGAATAAATGACATCATAGTTATTAATAGGATGGTTGCTATTTCAAACATTAGGTTGTGATTTCATTAAAAAAAGGTCACAACAACATAGTAGATAATGTTATTTGGTCTACTTGATGATAAACAAAATCAAATTTTTTTCTTATTTGAAGTAAATGAAGAAACTTTGATATTTTATAAATATGTACGTACTTGATGTTTTCTTATTTTTCTTGTTGTGTGCAGGTCGTTGGTTTGTGTTTCAAAGAGATCATTCTTAGGCACAATAAAAACTTGTCGGGTACCTCGTCCCATTCATGAATTTGCCATCAAAGAATCCTACATGGATGAGTTTCTGGTTGCCAATCCGGATCAGGGACAAATGAAATTCTTGTTCCATTTATCAATCCATGCGGACAACGAGAAACAATACACAGAGGTGAAACATAACCATATGCATTCCTTTATATCTATTAATTCTGATAGAAATATTCTTAAAAGTGCCATGCTCCTGAGAGTGTTGGAATTGAGAAACTCCGCAATCCCAAAAACTGCTTTACCAAACATGTTTTACCTACAATATCTGGGTTTGAGGGGTAGCAACATATTTGAGCTTCCAAACAATATAGGAGACATGAAATATCTTCAAACACTAGATGTTAGAGATACAAGCATAGAAACCCTACCTGAATCTCTATGGAACATCAAATAACTTCGCCATGTTTATGTGAAACCAAGCTCTCAAATTAAAGGCCCACCCTGTGCAGCACCTATAGACAGCCTACATACCCTGAAAACAGTTGTGGCTCATGAGTCATGGGTAGAAAACATTCCACACTTCCTGATCCACCTTAGAAAGTTAGCACTTTCGAATAAGGACATTCTAAAATGGAAAGATATTTCCAACCTATTGAGTCGCATGGATAAACTCATATCAATGGCAATTATAAGCAACATTATACTGTCAGAGTCCGTTGATCTAAGAGCATTTCCAAACCTCGAGACTGTCAAATCAATTAAATTAGAGGGAAAATGGATTTGCAGGAACCTTTTCATAGATAATTTTAAATTTCCACCAAATCTTGCAAAACTCACCCTAACCAATTCTGGTTTGAAGGAAGACCCCATGCCGACACTAGAAAGATTACAAGCTCTGAAATTTCTGAGTATAAAAGATGGAGCATACACAGGGAAGCAAATGAATTGCTCCGCAAATGAGTTTCCAAATTTGCAATTTTTAGAACTTGAGAAATTAGAGAACTTGGAGAATTGGGAGGTAGAATTTGTGATGGATGGATCGGTGAAAAAGATGGGTATTCCACAGCTTACCACACTGCGTGTTGTTCATTGCCTGAAACTCAACAACCTTCCTCATTTAGACCATGTTATTCATAAAGTCATAGGTTGAAATGTTGCTTTCACTCTCTTCATTTAGTTCAGTTTGACTTCCTTTTTTTCTTTTCTTTTTTTCTTTTCTTTTTTTCTTTTCTAGGCATGTGTGTCCCTTGTTTATAATGTTCATGTTTCATTGTATGTTGTGTTTTATGTATCCGTGTGTTAATTGTAATGTATGTTGGGATTATATTGAGTAAATCAAATGGAATATTTACTCTTTTAGTTTTTTATATTTATTTTTATTATGCATGTTTTCTTTTGATAATAGAACAGTGTTGTGATTTTTCAAGTGAGCATAGTAAAATATTTGAAAAAAAAAAATGAAATGCCTTTCTATACAAACTAGTTAATGGATTCCGGAATCATCTTCGAAACTTTCACAAAGTTTGTTTTTCTATCGATGTGTTATGATGGGCATTGGAACAAATTGGGGAGCGTTTCGATTCGCGTCAAGATTCGTATGCACTTGATCCACTTCCAACCTTGACACAGATCGAACGTCTGCGACCTGATATGAGAAATATATAGTAGTTGGCGAATAAATGGCCACTTAATTAAATTTTTTTTTTTTTGGTATCACCAAGTATTTGAAAAAAGAGAAAATTGTGAGATTGCCACTACAAACTTCAAAATTGTGAGAATGCCACTATAAAATGTCCATAATTGTGAAAATGATATTAACAGTGTATTTTTATAATATTTTTATCAAAAAATAACTGAAAAATACTGTTTTGATATACATAATTCTGTATTTCCAATTATACCCTTCATACAGAAACAGTAATACTCCAGTTGATATCGCCTCTTCAAATTAATTTTTGATAAAAATATTATAAGAATACACTGTTAATGGCATTTTCACAATTATGGACGTTTTATAGTGGCATTCTCACAATTTTGAAGTTTGTAGTGGCAATCTCACAATTTCAAAGTTTTGTAGTGGCATTCTCACAATTTTCCCTTGAAAAAAAGGAAAATTTATGCGTGAATCACACATAAATTTTCATGGTGAATCATGAGAATGTAGTGTTTGCATTGTGTATATTCTTTTTCTGACATAGCTAGCAGACTATCTATACTGTATTTAAAATGTTGCTTCGGATACAGTTAGAATTTTGCAAGCACCAAACACCTGGATAAATAATAACAAAAGCTATAAAACCTGCTGGTATGTATACAATTAATATCAACTGAGACTTCACCCAGGACTTGATAACTATGAGCATTAAATCTATCTGTGAGGTCCAATTATATGCGTCTAATATTAAGGTACTTGCATACGTATAAAAATACAACACAAGTAATCAACAAACCATTTTACCATAAAATATATTAGCTAATAATGGAAAAGGAAAAAAAAACGTTACAAACTATCTGATGCAAAAATAATGTACCTTAATACCAAAAAATAAACCGTTTATTTGAACATGGATTATATTATGTTCCAGAGATTAAATTAAGTAAAATTTAGAAGAGTAATATGATTTTATGGATTTTAGAGAGAGAAATATGTAATCTTGAAGTTTTTGAAGAATATAAATGAAATTTCTTCATATTATGCATGTCATAATCGATTTTTTAACCCTTTTTTTTGTATTTCATCCATGAAATTATTGAAGTATCCGCAATTGTTTGTATTATTTGTGCGATTATATTCATATATAATTTACATGAAAACTTCCATAATATTTTTCTTTTTGGACAATCACAAACTTCTTTTTTAGTCACGACCTCAGACCATTTACAAAGCCCTTTTGTTTAGCCCATATAGATCCATCTCATCACTCTATGGGTCTGTTCGGCTAAGTATGGAATAGTAAAAGAATAGACTATAGAGAAATTATGAAATTGAGAATTGATCACTTTTTTTGTCTATTCCAAGTGTGTTCGGCACACCAACAATTAGAATAGTAACACTACTTTTCATTAAAATATAATAATTATAAGAAATGACTCTTATAACCTTTGTTGAATTTTGTTCTGCGCCATATCATGTTAGCACCTTAAAATAGACCAAGATAAGTTCATTTGATCTCGGAGGATGCGAATTCGTGCTGCCTCTCCTCTGCTGCGCTATCCCCTAGGTATACTCTATCGCTCCATTTTTCATTATTTTTTTGCCGCAAAAGCAAAAGTAAATTCAATGTTGAAAAATTATTGTCAAAATTTTTCATTAATTTTCCAAACATCAGTTGAATTGATTTGAAAAATTATTGTCAAAATTATTCTGATAAGATTACTATTTTTTACGTCCAAAATTCAAAGACAGACTTGTTATAATTGTGATCTAACTTTTTAATAACATTAAGTTCTACAACTGATTAGGATTTAAATCCAAGTATTACAATAGCTTCAACGCAAATTAAATGAGGTGACTTATAATTGAAATTTGCATTTCATATTGAGATTTTCAAAAATGAGGTGACTTGTCCTAAAAATTTCTATAAAAAATTCAATAAAGTGAGAGCACTAATTAGGGACAGTTAACGACAAATCTCAGGTATTAATTAAATAATAACATATATATGAATGACCTGTAATAACGTGTTGAACAATCAATTTAATTAGAGGGTTGTAGTCAATGAATCCGTATGACCACCCCGGGTACTTGAGGTGCAAGCTATAAATCTGAACTGTTCTTTACATGTGGCATGAATCTCAAAGCAGATCCCTACTGCCCCAATTGGCTCTGGATTGAGTTTGGCCCAATTGGAATTAATCTAGACCGTCCATTTTTTAAAATTGTACCTGAGGTACCTGGGGGGATACAGACTCGTCAATAGTCATGTAGACATGACAATCACATTAAAAATTAATAAACAATAATTATATAATTATCGTATCGTAATTATAATCTAGCAAGTTAGCTGGTCATGGAAATAATGCTACTTTTTATATTTTAGTAATTCGAATATTAATTTATAAATAAAGGAGAAGGTTACCATATTTTTCGAAGCACTAAAACTTTAAATATTTCTAAAGAAATCGTGCTACGTTTTTTTTTTTTAATTATTATTCATCTGAGAGCATGTCCGTTTCTACAATTGTAATATACAATTAACTTTACTAAAAAAAATTGTAATATGCAATTGTAATATATAATTGTCGTACCAGGACTAGCAACTCCCTTTTGAACAATACTAATAAATGGTATTATACATTACCAGAATTGAGAAGAGTTGCAAAGAAAGCTGTTTTGTTATATATTAGATAGACTACAATTTTTTTTATATTATCTGTGGAATTAAACTTTTTTTTTTTTTTTTTGATAAATCTGATAGTGGCTATCAGGAAGTTTACATCGTTTGAGCTAAGGCTCTATAAATTACAATCTCATCTACAACTTATATGAACCACGCAATAACTTGAAAAGAAAGTAACAACAAATTAAATCAACAGAATTTGTCCCACAGCTTGGCCTCTTTAATAGAGTGATGAGCTATCCAGTGGGGAGTAGTTTCAGTTCCATCAAAGATCCGCCTGTTTCGACTTCGCCAAATGAACCAACAAACAGCAAAGAATAAGCTTCCCCATTGTCTTCTGGTAATTCTCCTTTGGCATGCCACCCTTGAATAATTAATGACAGACTGTACCGTGTCTCCATTGTGTATGAACCTGTATCCTAGCAATGAGCTCAAAATCATCCATACCTGCCTTGCGTGATTACACTGGAGAAATAGATGTAGGGCTGTTTCAAAGTTACATTGGTGACAAATCTCGCACCTTGTATCACAATGCAACCCTCTGCGTATCATTACATCATGGGTTAGTAGTCTCCCATGCAATAGCAGGTACACAAAAACTTTAACAGTAGGTGGAATTTTAAGTTTCCAAATGAAACTGAATTCCCATTTCAAATTACCCTCAGATACCACCATTTTATAATAAGAATTGGCAGTGTATTCATTATCCACGGACCATAGCCATTTTATTTCGTCCTGAGTTTGACCCGGTACCAGTTGACCCGGTATCTGTTGATTCTGACAAAGACCGCTGGCCATTGCCGATTGAAGCGATATCTTCCTGGTCGCACTGTCAGGTGTTGCTTGTGAAGACTTTGTCGGGAAAATCTATGAGTCAAACCAATATGATACCAACGCACCATTCGCTATAATCCATCTAACCTTGTTTTCGCCATATGTGGAATTAAACTTGCAAGTACAAAACCTTTTGAAAATATATGAGATTAATTGGTCCCATTTCTTGGATGTAACTCTGCCTCTGAGTCCATCGCCACTTGATTTGTGCACTAGCATCATCTTGCTGAACTGAACAGTTGTTGAAGTTGCTTCAGGAAGAAATTAGATTGGGAGTTATTCACAGCTATGTGAGCTATTTGATTTATTTATCCCATATAACGATCTGAGGGATTAAGCCCAGTAGCTTTCCGAGGCTGATTGTATCATCCAAATTGAATACACGACTTTAATTATCTACTATCTCTCTCTGTATCAAATATTCAGATATCTCTCATCTGATCATATAACTGTCACTTGTGTAATTACAACTTATTTAATTTATGGCATGGTAAAGAATAGACGACTCTGATGAGTCGTAACGATTCCCTTCAGCTGTTGTCTTTTAATTTTTGTTTGAACAAAGAGTGGTTTTTAACGATTCACTTCAGCTGTTGGCTATAAAATAATAGTTCTTGAAAATAAGCAAGAACTAATTATGCGCATGCTTTGTTTTTTAGAACTTCTAAATAGTTTGATGCACCCTGAGGCGGTAAAATTTAGAGATCCTACCGTAGAAGTGTCATATTTAGAATCTAATACAATATAAAAAAAAACATTTGATTTGTTAAGTTCTTAAATAAATTTAATTGGTTGGTATGAGAAAGAATATAGACAACTTTTTAGGCGTAATAATTAACGCCAAAGCCTCGTCGTTTTGTCGTTGGAAATTGGAACTCACTCAGATCAGTGTGCCGATCGAACTCTTTTTTTTTACAGTAAGTTTGTAGTATTTTGAAGGTGTTATTAATTAATAAAGTTCAATGATCCGTTTCTATAATTAATAGAAGTTCATATATAATACTAAGAATGGGAGAGCATTCGCGATCAATACTGTCAGTATATACCGTCGTGAATACTACCGTCACTAATAGAAAATATAGTTTTTTGTTAGTATACCCTCGCAGATAATCACTTTTTATTCTCGTGAATATTTTTCCATTCTTGTAAGCTAGCTACTGGTCAACCATACATGTAGAGGAGCTACTTCAATAGAACGGGATCAATTAACTCTCATTTATTTTAAAAAAAATGTGTACTTATATTATATTTTTTATATAATTTAGAGTAAAATATTATAAATAATGTAATATTAATTTTTATTCGCAACATGAAAATTTTATATGATTGATCTTCATTTTTATTTGATCCTGTAACTCAAAAGTCAGACTCCATCTTATTAATATCTTTTCCTCTTATAATCTCATAATGAATACCAGTTATAATAGTAGATTTTTTTATAGAAGTAATATTTCACCTCACATCTTTCATAGAAGTAAGATTAAGAACTGTAAACCTCATTACACATGAAGATGTGAACTCTTAAAGCATCATATATGCAAGTTGTGCTCATTTATATTTATATCGCTGCTAGCAGCGGGCATCATATCCTAGAATCAAGCATATATATGAACGGTCAAAAAGAACATGACAAGGAATTCAGGAAACTGCGGAGCTGATATTGCAATGCCACGCTCCAGCCGATGCCAATGCCACGCATTCATTATTATTATTATATATAAGCTGTACTACAGAACACTAGTCATGCATGCATTTCATAACATGTTCACTTCATTTGCTTTAATGCATGAAATCCATAAAACTTTTAAAAGAACTTATAAAATGTTGATTTTTTTATTGCTTAACTTTGTACTAGATCTTTTAAAATTTTGTATATACACATATTACTCGAAAAATAAATGAACTTTTATTATTAAAATTTGTTATTTAAAGTATATTAATTCAATAAATATTTAAAGTTGTGCCTACTAAATTCTTTTAGTAAGCATAACACACTCTAATACTACAGAGTGCGTATCCTCTAAGATATCTCACCACATACGTGACTGATTACGGTGCATATTCGGAGATAACATAGGGGCAATATATATTATTTGTGCTTTGTGATTCATGAAGAACGATTTTGAACGGTTGCTATTCACTACAACAAAGTAGACACTTTTCGCGAGAGAAAAAACGCATTTACGACGGCCGTCCGTCGTAAAAAGTACCGTCGCAAAAAGTCATTTTTTATCCTCGTGAAAAGTGTCTCATTCTTGTTGTGTATTTTCCTCATTGCACATGAAGATGTGAACTGTAAACCTCATTGCACATGAAGATGTGAACTCTTAAAGCATCATATATGCAAGTTGTGCTCATTTATATTTATATCGCTGCTAGCAGCTGGCATCATATCCTAGAATCAAGGATATATATGAACGGTCAAAAAGAACATGACAAGGAATTCAGGAAACTGCGGAGCTGATATTGCAATGCCATGCACGCTGAGCCAATATACGGTCAAAAAGAACATGACTTATTTTGTAAAAATGAGAATTTGATATTTCTTTCAAAAGAGCTATGGTAGTTGGAAGGTAAAGTTTTACCTTACTACATTTTTTAAATGGAAATTGGTTGTTCACCTGTTATAAAAGTTTTATGTTCAATTTTATATCCCTTCACAGGTTTGATATTTTTTCAATATTTTTTTGTGCAAATTTCATTTCTAAATTGATCTTTGGTGCCTTATTTACCAACTAACATTTTTTTTTCTTCTAATATACATATATATATATATATATATATATATATTTTTTTTTTTAAACTCACAGGTCAGGACTGCTATAATGGATGTTTCGGATAGAGAAATAGATTTATATATAGCATTTAATTAGGAGAATGCATTACTGTACCTTGTTAGAATGGTAACTATGAACTAACTTAAAATGGTAATTAAGGATTGATGTAAGCATGTTTATGGGTTTATTCAAGTGTTAACTTAAAAGTTGTTTCTTTACTTGAACAGTGTGAGAATTTGGTATGATATAGTTGTATTAATTTGTGGCATCAAACACTTTTTTTTTTTAATATTTCGGTAATTCCTCCTCTATGTCGATCCTAATACATGGTTTATATTTGTGATATGTGTATTGAAAACTTTTGCATTTGAGAATTTGCTATGATGAGAAAAAAAGATACATTTTTAACGGCCAATTTATTAATGGCCAATTCATTTGAGAATTTTTAGCGGTCAACTCGTATGAATATATATATATGACTAATTATTTGAACAAATTAGTTAATCTAATAGTTCAAATATTTAAATTGAATAATATAAATGAATATAGCTAGTGTAAAAAAAAAGCTTTTAATAATATATATGGTCCCAAATTGTTCAATTAATTAATCAATTACAAGCATATTCAACCATAGTAGGTAGCAAGAGAAAGTATGCATAGAACATAATTAATTGATTTGTCAAAGAAGGAACACAAAAATAAGGTTGGAAGTACACGAGTCACGACCCATGTGGCCATGCATGCAACTTAATTGTTTGATAAATAAATAATCACAATGTACCCATATATATAGTTCATCCCTCATTTAGAATCGTAATAGAAAAGTACATGACAATACATATGACATACATATATACTTGATGAATATACAAAACCCAGAAACTATATATATATTATATTAATGAAGAGGCAAGTAAGTAGTGCTTCGAAAGAAATTAAGAGCCATGATTTCTCATAAAAGTTGTTGAGCTAGCTTTTTGTCTTGTGATTAATTACATCACGGAGAAATGTTTTATTATTGCACGATGGAATATTAAGTAATGAAAACAATCAGTATATATCTTGAAATGATTTTGCCTAATTATATTGATTTTTCCATATCGATTACAATATTTATAAAGTTGTGTATATATATAACTAAACGCTGAACCAAAACCCAGATTACAGAACTAGATCTCCAATGGCATGCTTATAGCTCGGCGTAGTAGTTAGGCTGTTTTGAATCCGAATCACCTTCAAATCTCCAATTCTTCCAGTTGTCCGATTATTAAAACTTATCACCGACTAAAATCACATTCAAAGGATTCAAAAACTGGTTTTTATTATTATTAAAATATAAAAAATAAATTAATTATAATTATGACGTCCTATCTCTGTTGCCTATATATATGCAGGCCACCTTCCTCCCCATCCATTAAACCCTAATCCTCCTCCAGCATTCTAAAAGTTTGAAATTAATGGCGAGGTGTTCAAAAGTAATGGTATTGGTAATGATACTAGTTCTGGCATCAATAATGTCGACTATGCAAAATGCTGATGGTGCAAGGCTGCTAGGAACAGCTCCTGATCAGCTGGTTGATGTTCCCGGCTTTACATCTACTCAATCTAAAAGGCCAAATACTCCACCTTCACAGTCTTCAGACTGCTCATCCAGCCGCCCCGGTACCAATTGTCCACCTATACATGGCAATCGGAAAATGACATGTAAGAATAAGATACATTGATCATAAACGTTTTGTAAGAATTTTCATACATTGATGAAAAGTTATGTTTATCTTACAGTTGTTGTTTCTTGTTTTTTGTTTTTTTTTTTTTTCTATTTTTTCTCTTTCGTTTTTAATCCTTGAGATGTATTCCTGGTTGAATTATGTGAGTGATGCTTGTAGACCGGTTGATTAGTGATGTTTAAAATGATATAATACTACAATCCTTATATGTAGATGATTCGTTATTTTCTTGTTATTTACATGCATTAAGATTCTATACGTAGAATGCGTTCTTCATATATCTTTCTTGCATAAAAGTTTCTACTATTGTACCAAAAAATAATGTTGTTTGGAAAATTGATATGAAATAAAATACGTGTATCATATTTAAAGAAAGATGTGCAGTTCCATTTAAGCACACATACACATATATATATATATATATATATATATATATGCAATCTGTTGGCACGAGCCATTTAAGCATACAATCGGTAAATTGCAATTTCTATAGATTTATTTTTTTCTAGGAGATTCACGAATACCGAAATAAAGAAAGATAAAAAAAAATTATATATATATATAAAGCAAAAAAAAACAGAAACATAACAAGTGAGATTAGAAACCCGAGAACTCATCTAACCATCACATGCATGCCTTGAAAACTTTAGCTTGGCCTCCAAGCTATACAAGAACAGCTACAGCGCTCATGGTCCCAATGCTCACAAAATTAAAATTTTAGTAAATGTAAATGCTTATGTATGAAAAGAGTGGTTTTTAACAATTCACTTCCGCTGTTGGTTAAAACAATTATTTGTCCTGAAAAATAAGCAATAATTAACCACAAGCTATACTTTATTTTGTAAAAGTTCCAACAGCAACTCTGATACTCCTTTTTGGAAGCGAAAGATACGGAAATGTGGACCCCCAACGCACGTTTGAGATCGATAGGAAAAAATATATATAGAATTTGAACTACTACATAGCTAGTTCGATAAATTAAGCTGCTTCTTTAAAAGAAAGCCGCAATTTTAATCATGCTCAATGGAAGAGACGTACTGATTTGTCTAAACTTAATTAATTCTCAACTGAATCAAACCATTTTGATTGAAAAAATGGAATTATTTTATTCATATAATTAATATAATAGTTCAGTTCAAAATGATACGAATTGAAGAATTAATCTTTAGTCTAATTTACAGTCACAAACTGAAGTGGTTGTGAATTTCAGATGAAATATTGGAATTTGAAAATTTAGATAACTATTAATTTGTTAGTCTCCATCAAATTTTTCAAAAAAAATAAATAAAAATTTAAACCACTATTTTTTCGTTAACAAAAACTATATAAATTGAAATTAATGAACCCCGACCAAAATCATGACGAATCCGGTCTACACCTGTAATACATGAAATTTCTTTATTATTTGTTTCAATACGGATCAATGATTCGAATTCATTCAACAGTAAATTTAAGTTATTGCATAAAACATTAATTCTGACTGAGAATGTGAACAGAATAAGGGACTTTTGTTTTTTTGAGGAAACACAGAATAAGGTAGGAATAGTGCTTGGGCCCTGGGATCTGAAAATCACTACTGTACTCTTCCTTTTCCTGGTAATAGTTACCGATTACTACTGTATTAAAGAAGTCGGTCAATTTGTTAAAAGTCCCTTCCAAAGTTGGAAATAACAGAACCAATTATTCCGATCGCAACCGTTCTAAAATATTTGTGCGCAAATATCTCATCCACGAGTATCAACAAAAGCTAGCGGAGTGAGTCTATGGAACTATGTATATTACGATTTGGTACCGTGTTATGGCTATATATTTGAATTTTCAAATTCGAACGATTGATCCGAACCGTTCATCTTGTTCTCCATATTAATATGTATTTGGAGACCAAATTTTACCTTTTTTAAAAATTTAACTATTTTTATAGATATTTAGAAAATCACTTGATCTGAAAATTCTGGATCATCCAGAAACAGTGATTTTCAATAAATTTAAAAAAATAGTAAAAATATTTCAAAAAATGTAAAATTTGGTCTCCAAACACATATTAATATAGAGAACAAGATGAACGGTTCGGATCAACCGTTCGGATTTGAAAACTCGAATATAGAGCCATAGCATAGTGCCAAATCGTAATATGCATAGTACCATAGACTCACTCAAAGCTAGTGGTTGGAATTGAAATAACAGGTTTCTGTTATTCTCAAGATCAATAAGAGCAGATTAATTTATTTCCTCCTCGTCTATTTATTTTTGTAGTGAGACATGCTTCTCGCATCCCAAGCCTATCTCCTTGATCGTCATTATTTGATTACATGCATGGTTTTGTTGACTGACCGAGGAAATCAGTAAAAAGCACATTATTACTTAATTGATAAAATATATATCACGGAGTTGTATATAATATTTGGAAGAATCATTAGTTTTAGTATGTATTTGATAATTGTTAAATAGATAATTGATAAATTCTATCATTTATGACCTGCACAAAACTCTTTAATGAATTTATGATTTATAATATTAATTAAACATCACTTTCATCAAAAAATAATATTAAATATCACTTATATATAGAAAGGCTTTTGCTATTTGATTAAATATTTAGTATAAACTTAAAATTAATTTAGACATTTAGTATAAAGTCAAACAATTAAAAAATAATAATGTAAATTGATGAAAAATAAATACAATTAAATAGCTTGTAAAATTTGTTTTTATCACTAGATTTTATAATAAAAAAATATTTTAATAATATATAAATTGTGTATGTAAATGTATCGGTTATTATAATAAAAAATCAATATTGACCGTTAATGCTAATTAATTCACTTTGTATTTTCTCGGTCTTTTATATAAGAATCTACTAAGGAGTGACATGCATCTCATACGAGAGAAAATTTGAACTGAAATAAAAAAAAATTCTCTTTTTAGAAAATGTAGAACTCAGACACAATAATTAAGTACCTCTTTTATAAACTAAACTAAACAAAATAAAAGCAAAGAAACTTTTAATCATACAAAATTACAAGAAGTTCTTTATAATGGGTTTTGAATCCGGGTTAGGTGAATTAATAGATCAGGAATTTGTTTCTTGCAAGTCTAATTGATTGGTCCCGTCTTTTCTTGACAAGTGTACAAAGAACAAATGTTAAAACAATTTCTTGCTCGTACCAAACCAGGTACAAATAACTACCTGCAAATCAGGTACAAACCAGGTACAAATGTGCCATGTTAGCTATTGCTATTACAGATACAAATCAAACAATGAGTTGGCAGTGTTGTTTTGCAGAAAGGCAGCATCCATGGCATCTATCTCCTCTCTGTCTCTAAGATAGTCAGAGAGGTCTGACCCTTCTAAATCATGAATAAGATCTTTCTCGGAATTCCAGATACTGTTGTCTCATGTGGATGTATCTGTCTCCAGTAGGGTTATAATGGTACCTGCCTGATACAATTTAGTAACATCCATAGGTAGAATCATGGTTAGTTTAAAAAAGGTCTCATCATTGTTTGATTTGCACCAGTATGAGGATAATGCAATAATTTGAGAGCCTAGATATGCTAAAGTTGGTACTGTGGTGTTATTAAAACATATTTTATTCCTATTCAACCAAATTATCCAAAGGGTTGCAGCTCTAATTAATTCTATAAGTAAACTATCTTTGAGAGGTATAAATGCATCTAGTATCCAGAGATCACTAATGGTAACACAGTCAAATGTAAAGTTGTTATGGGTTGCTATCCAAGACCAGATGGCTGATATAATATGACATGTTACAAACAAATGATCTATGGTTTCACCTTCATTACAAAAATAACACTTGTGGTCTCCTTTCCAGCCCTTTTTAGCAAAATTATCTTTGATCAATATTTTACCTTCCTTGACTAACCAAATGAAAATTTTAATCTTGAGTGGAATTTTTGTTTTCCAAATTAAGTGTTTTATATTCTTTATCCTTGATGCCTCCGTAATCTAACCAGTTATAAAGTGAATGGACAGTGAATTGGCCTTTTGTTGACCACCTCCAATAGATTGTATCTGGGCTTGTACTACTAATACAAGGGGATAGGGAGTAAGATGTATAAAGATGGTTCCATTCTATAAGTAGGACCCCAGTGAGTTGTCTATCCAATATAAAACTACTTGAAATATTATCTTCGTTTTATACACGCTCTCTCTCTCTATCTCATTTTTTTTTCTTTGATGTGAAGAGATAATTGGCCATTTAGGTATGCTACCAGGGTTTTGTATCCAAGCAAGGATTAAAATATGAAAATTGAACTGGATAACTTGGGGTGATACACTCCAGTTTATTTTAAAGTTTTTGAAAAAAATGTGCATTAATTTGTTGTTTGGTTGATTTGGTGTCTCGGTTAATAGAATTGGGCAATCTTGTCGAAGCGCTGTTTTGGACAATTTTGATGATCTCACCGGATATTTTGATATTTTGGTGTTTCTAATGTTTGACGGTTTGTTATTTGATTTTAAGGTGCACAATAAAGAATGTCATGATTTTGATGTTTGAGGGTTTTGTGACGCGTCATGGTCACATTCTAAGTTGAATAAAGGGCTCAAGGCTTACGTACATGGTAAGTAATTTGTTAGTCAAGTTTGATATCGACAATAACTTAATATTTGAAAGCAAACCATCGTGAGGTTTTAGACAATTCAGAGCGAATCATAAGAATCCAATTTTTTCACGAATGAATCAAACCTATTGAGATATTGTTCACATAGGCTTAAAACTTCACTCTCTATGAATGTAGATTATTCTTCTCTAAGATGAAAACAACAGCAATGAATGTAACACCACTAGCTAGTCACTAGTCAATGCACCAACTGCTGCTGTCAATTGAAGGCATGTTTGATTAGGTCAAATGACATTTATTATGTTTAAAGCACTTTCTATCCAATAGACATCATACGAATAAGATATTTATTTTCACTGCTACAGACCATCTGATCAACAATGATTAAACACCACGATTTTTATGCCATATATACGTTAGTTAACATATTTCTTAGTGAACAAATTGATATAGGTATCATCACCACTATATATCAATTTGAGAGAGATGTCAAGATGTAAATGTCACTGGGGAAGGAGTGGCAGACATTGGGGCTGATGGTGGAACAGTTACTGTCACTGGGGAAGGCTCAAGCGAAGGAACAGGGGACTGGCAAGGAGCAGGCGGTTATATGATAGAGTCTGAGCCGGAGAAAGTCGAGCCGGAAGAAACCCAGAATGAAGAAATGGACCTGGCAGGTCTTGACTTCAATGAGGAAGGGGAATCAGTCATGGACGACATCGATTTCGAATCTGATGAGGATTACCTCCTTCAGTGGGAAGGGAGGTTATACCTCTAATTAGGTGTTAACCTAAGTTTATTTAAGTTTTTAAGTTAGGGATATTTTGTAGGTTCTGTGCAAGTGTTTAGCACTACAACTTTTGTTTACTTAATGATGTCAAACGAACCAAATCATCTTGAATTTAAGTTTTCTTTTAAATTTCTTGATTGGAATGTGCGACAAGTGTGCTGTAATCAAAGATGCGGTAATAGACTCTAATTGTGATCTAATTTGTTTCTTGACAAAGTGGAGTGAACACTCTATTTTTCGTGTAAGACAAGTGTGCCCCGCAAAATTTGTAAATTACATAACACTAGATGCGATAGGTACAAGGGGTGAGATTCTACTCGCATGGAGTAGTTCCTATACATCCCTACAATCTTACATAAGAGAATATAGTGTGACAGTAATTTTAAAATGAGGAGATTTTAAATTTATGTTAACAGGAATATACGGGCCACAAAGAGATCCGGATAAATTGCGATTTCTAATTGAAATGAGACAAATAAGAAACCTAAATAATCTACCATGGTTACTGTTAGGAGATTTCAACATGATTAGATCACAAAATGACACCACTGCAATAAGTCAAAACATTGGAACTTGTTTGTAATTCAATAATTTCATTGCACATCTAAACCTGTTGGTCACACCTCTGGTGGGGAGGAGTTATACATGGTCCAATGACAAACTGCATCCGACCTTCACGAAATTGGACCTTGTGCTGATATCACCTCACTAGAACTCATTGGGGGCGTCCTATGCTCTCACCGATGTACCGCAAACGGCGTCTGACCACTCGCCAATCATGCTACACATGAGGCTCCACTCGGCTAGGGGTAGGAGACCTTTTAAATTCGAGACATATTGGTTGAAACATACTGACATTAAAGCAGTGGTACAGGCGGCATGGGTTATACCCAATAACAACCGAAACCCAATAAAGAGATTGCAACAGCGGTTGAGAGGAACGCATGTGCAAATCTCACTTATCAAAGAAGGGACACCTACCTGTGCAGATCAAAGTGGGTGGTGCTACAGCTGGACTTCGCTCAAGAGATTAGGGTTCTAAATGCGGGAGAACTCAGACTGTGAATCAAACTAAAGGAGCATATTTATAAGTTATAACCTGGCAACCCAAGCAGAGGAAAAATGGAAACAGAGATCATGCGTAAGGTGTCTAAACTTAGGTGACAACAACACCAAGTACTTCCACGCGGTGGCAAATGGTAGGAAAAATTGTAATGAGATTTCGGTACTCAGTGATGAATCAGGGGTAGCAATTCGGCAAGAAGAATTAAAAGAAACCATATTTGCTCACTTTAGTAACCTACTGGGAGCAAGACAACACTCATTGATATCTGGCCTTTGACCTAGTCGAGAAGGTAGGAGAACAGTAGACGAAAGAACTAGCACACATGGATGAGGATATAACAAATGAGGAAATAAAAAGTGCGGTCTTTGGGTTACCAAAAGGGAAAGCAACCGGCCCGGATGGCATGTCGGCAGAGTTCTACCAGGTATTTTGGAAAATTGTAGGCACTGATGTCATTAATTTTGTTAAAGGGTTCTATACAGGTGGGGGTGCTGCTTGCCCCAATGATCGTACTTACCATTCATACTTACCATTCTACAAAGTGTCAATCAAGCTGAATGATCAAAGGGAGTTAATATGGAGATGGTCCAAGAAGGGAGTTTTTACAACCTCATCAGCTTATGCGATGCTGCATAACAGTGGGATACATGTCGAAACAAATACAGCTCTCTGGAAGATCAAGGTATTGCTCAAAATAAAAAATTTCCTTTGGGTGGCTTTGCAAAATAAAATCCAAACACAGGAAAATTTGAGAATAAAAGGGTGTGTGGTGCAGCAAGGATGCCATTTATTTAATCATAATACAGAGGAAACCACGGAGCACCTACTGTACACATGCAGCTTCTCCATGGTAATATGGAGGGGAGTGGGGGGCGGTCAATTCAACCCTAACATGGACCTGATACAATACTGGTATGCGACCAGGAAAGAGATGCAATCAAGGGTAAGACACAGATGGGATGGCCTATGGGTGGCTACATGCTGGTCAGTTTGGCATGAGAGAAATAGGCGAGTTTTCACTCAGGAAAGAAGGCGGGTGCAAGACATAATCCAACAGGCGAGAGAGGAGACAGCCAACTGGTACAAATGTTTAGTTAGGATAGCAGGGCCGGCACAAAGGCAGGGTGTAAGTTAGAGTAACTATATTATATCATTCATGTAAATAGAGTTGTCACTTAAGACTTGTACATACTTTTTCTTATTAATACAAATGTCAGCTTAACGGTGACCTTCAAAAGAAATACTTTCCTCACAGAAGTATCTTTCTATAGTTGGAACTTAATTTCTCTTTGGAGCATCTATTTTGAAAAAAAATATATTTGATATTAAACATAATATAGAAATTGTATTACGATAGTAGATACTCTTTTATATATAAGAATATACTATAATCATATATATAAATTCAGGGTATTATTGTTGTGTGATACTAATATTCATTAAGAAATTTCTTTGTAATTCCTTTGTTTTCTGTCAGACACAAATTCGTTCAATAGTTTTGACAGAACACATGCCTCAAAAAAGAAAAAAAAAATCTCACAAAAAAACAGATGAGAGGGGTGGACATGAGCGAATGCGTGCAAGAGATGTGTTTTTTAGATTTGGTTCATTCATCTCATGCTTGGAAAATCTTTTTCCCCTTTGAATGGTTACATTCAATCGTGAATATTGTGAAGGCATGTGTTTGATTCTAGACATAATGTTGTCAAATTTTGATAATTCGGAATGTTAACTCTAACTCTAGCTTAATTTAATAATAAGTTGAGTTGATCCAAGTCAAGATTAATAACATGAATATATTAATTGAGTTAAAAGTTCTACGCAAATTAAATTATTAATTAAAACTTAGTTTATAAATATTAATTTTATTTTATAAATAAAATTTAAAATTTAAAACTATATTTATCTAAAAATAAACATATTATATATGGAAGCGGCTAATTGTACACACTGAGCTGTACCTAGTTTTTAACACAAAAAACTGTTATTTGACTTACGCGAATACTGTAAAACTCTTCATCCATACTGTATACTTAAACAATATATCACATATAATACGTCAGTAAATAAAATATCAACCAGCGACTCTACGAAGTGGTCCCAAGTTTGTTGCTAACCATTTGCAACTTGCATAACAGGACAAAATAACTGTACTTGTAGAGAGACCACTTGATGTACTTTCAGTGAAACATCTTCTAGAAAATTCAAAACTTGATCACTTTCGAAAATGAGCATGATGTATATCAAAACAAAAATTAAGCGAGGTAGGAGGTATGAATTTTTCAATAATAGCGCTCTATAAATATTATTTTCTTTTATTTAAGGGAGAAATATACAAATTCATTAAAAATATGTTATGATTATTAGGGAGAAGAGACCTCTTGTGCACGCTCACATGTACATACACACATTTCTTGCATAATCCGGATCTTTTTGTAATGTAGCTTGCCATCTTCCTCTCCACGAGTATCCTCCGAGTTATCTCACAGGTGAGGTTACTCCGACCGGGTAAAGAATTCATGTTTGATATATCAGACTTGTAAGATTCATGTTAATTTATAGCGGATGCGCGGTTCAAATATAACCCCCCACGGTACAGTGGAGTATCTCATGGGGTCCATATTCCCTTCTCACAACACCATATCACGACACCTAAACCGATATATGTACTCATGAGCGGAATCAGAAAATTTTTTAATGGAAATCAAATATCATATAAAAAACATGAATTGTGACAATTGAAATCAACAAAATGAGTTTTTTCATTTTTAGGAAGACCAGATATAATTTTTTGTAATTAAGAAAAATTAAATATATTTCTTAAAAAGGATACTACGTATATGTATTAATTAATATTGTTAAGAACTAATAATCTCTATTATTACAAGCAAGTATGGCATACAACCCCAGAACAAGAAGGATCGATACAACACAAATTATCCTCTTGAACCACTTAAAACAATTTGATCTATTACTAAAGTTTTGCCACTTCAAAAGGCATTGTCTCTTTCGCAAAGCAAAACACTGTCGAACTGGCTCCAGGAACCCACTTTTCTTCAGCAAGAAAATCAGAAACCGACCTAACATCCAAGAGAAACCGAGTGTGTAGAGAACGTTCAGTGCCTTGAACATGTTTCTCGGTAACTCTTTATGTTCATTATCATTACCATAGAGTACATTTATGCCCTCCAGGAATGCCCGAAGCATTAAGTAGGCAGTAAGCCATATCACCAGCACCAACAACTCTCTCACAACTTTTTTCTTCCGAGGGACCACACATAAGAAAAGCATCATAACACTAACGGATGAAAAAAATGCCAACATCGTAAGATTCCGGAAAGAAATTAAAGAATCAGCGAGGAGAGGTTTACCATCAGAACGGAATCCTCCTGGTGGATTTAATATTGCTGCTGTGAAGGTAAGAGTCGCCACCAACGTTGACACCAACAATAGAATTTGCGGATCGTACTTAGTTTTCTTTTTCACCTTTGGCAAATCTACAGTTACTTGTTCTATGTCATTTATTGTGCCAGGTTGTCGCACTATAGGGTTTGAACTGTCACTTAAATTAGAGTCCCTGACAACAGGTTCTGATTCAGACAACACTTCAGCTGCAGTCTTTCCCCCAGCTGCTCGTATCATCTCGCCCGCTGCTCGTACCATCTCGTCAAGGACAAGATCTCCCCTCTGCTGCCGTGATTCCAATAAAACATCGAGTGGAGTTAAGTACTTCAAGTTCATGGTGTTCACATCGATGGCTGCTTTACTCAACAAAAATTTGATTACCTGAGATGCAAAGGTGCAATTTGTTAAGTACATGCTTAAAAAGGCATCAAGGATGAATATATTAACCCACGTTTCTTATCAGAAAGAAAGCTATATTTGGCATACTGATAATTGCTTGCTTGCCACAGCGTGATGCAAAATAGTATTTCCTCTGTCATCCTTTGCATTAAGGTTGTGCACCCGATCGATCAAGAACTCAACTGTGTCAAACGAATTATATTTGACAGCCAAATGAAGTCTAGTTTCTCCACCATTTGTAAACACATGCACTGCCTCCTCGCAGGCTTCGACTAACTCTTTGATAATTACTGTCCTCCTTTTTTTAACAGCAATATGAAGTGGCAATAGCCCTTCCTGTTTCTCCCTTATTAAACAAAGGTCCAAGTCAGCCTGCAGAGAAAAATAAACCATTAAATTAATTACAAGCATATATATTTTGCAAACCGTAAGATCTTGACGTTTAATTAATTTGCTGACAACAAAATGATATATATATACTACTATATAGTAGTGGTGTTCTCATTTGGATCTTGTTTACTTGTATCTTCTGCATATATATATTTGCATGTACGCAAAGTACTAATTACCATCAATAGCCATATATTTTTAACCTGGCGCCGGTTGTTCCTAAAACTATGGTTTGGAAACTCAGTTGAGTCCGAGTCAATTCGGTATTGGTCAGCATAGTTCGTAAAATCAGAATCGGATGAATCGATTAGAATCGGATCGGTAACTCGGGTTTTTTAAGTAGAAGCATGTTTTGTACTAAAAAAAAATAAAAAATTAGTAAAAACAATAATTTTGATTAGAAAAAAGAACCAAGTATATACAAGAAAAATAAAGAACAAAAAGGTAAAAAACATGAAAAATTAATTCAGAAGCATTTGCACAAATTGTTAAAAAACTATTGAAATGGACGGGTCCAATGAAAACTGAAATGGAGAGCAGAAAAAGGTGGAGGCATATGTATATTCTATATTTATACTTAGTAGACCAAGTCTATTTAAATGAATCCATTTTCGTTTCTCCTCCAGAGGCCAGAGCACCTTTTGCTTCTTTCTTCCCCGAATTGAAAACTTTCCGACAAACTCAATTTGACGCAAAGGAAAAAGAAAAAATTGGCTCTTCTGAGAGAGAATCGATCTGGAATCGGTCAAGACTCGCCTGACTCGGATAAAAAATCGGATAACTCGGCCAAGTCAACCCCGATTCAACCGAGTTTTGATGAAAAAATCACATGAGCGTGAAACTCGGATGAAACATGGCTCGGACCAGGCCGATACCGTTCTGACTTGGCCAAGTTGACTCAGACTCGGCTGAGTTTCCAAAGGTCAGGTCCGATCCGAGTTTCACCCGAGTCTCGCATCCATGCATGCGATTTTTTTAGCAAAACTCAGTTGAGCAATGTTTGATTCGGCTGAGTTATCTGATTTTCAAGTCGAGTCATGCGGTTAGACCGTGCTAAAACATTAATTTTCTATTAAAAAAGTGGGTGCTAAAGATATTGACAATGCTATTTTGAATTCATGCAACACACAATTAATAAATTAAGGAAATGAAGAAAATATATGATTAGTTTGCTGCATGACGCCAACCTAGTTCTGTCAAAATATTTACTCAAATAGCAAAAAAAAAGAAGAAAAAAAAAAACGAAGGAACAAAAACATATAACAAAAAGTCAGAAACAACAAAAATCAACTGATCATATACCTTCAACAACTCCTTAACTACAGTGACATGACCGTGTGCAGCAGCCAAATGCAGAGGTGATAAGCCCTGGCTGTTGAGCTCCTTGGCAAGCTCGGGTTTGCGATAGATAACCTCACGAACAAAATCAGCATGACCAGACGTTGCTGCAATATGTAGGGGGTTAGCGTTATCTCTCACTAATGTAATCCCAATTACCTTCTCAAGCAAGTGCTTATCTTTCTTGAGTAGCTCTTTTAATGAATTCACATCTCCAGCTTGAGAGGCCTCTTCTAGTTTTGTAAAGAGTGTATCCATAGTCAGTCTCCTTTCCTTAGTTAAGTTTCTTTCCATACACAATGCTAGTTAAGTTCCTTAAATAGAGTTTATGCCGTGTGTTGACCCAACACCGACTATGATGAGTCAACGGAAAGAAGAGTGTGGCTACGGTAAGTTAAGAGGAAGATATGTTGTGGTCTTTGGAATAGGCCAAGGATGCAAAAGTGTGCTAAGGCCTTAAATTCCAATTGGTCCTTTAGTAGTTGGGTTCTGTTATTGCAATTAATGCATGTAATAGTTTCTTTGGGTTCAAATGAAATGGAGATAACTAGTTGTCTACATGTGGATTTTGAAAAACTGTACTAAGTATATATGACTAATTTGTTGTCTAATCCCGATAAGGACTATTGTCTATCCCAGATAATTTTCGTTGCCTACACCTGTAAAAACTTGCAACTCAGATTTCGCAGCTAGCGTCGAATTCATTGTTTAGATGATAATTTCGGAAAGGAAGCAGCGAACAGTATGGAGGTAGAAGGAGATTCTGAAAAAGTAGGATAATTGTTTAGATGGTCACTTGGGCCGACTTCTGTTTGGGCCTTAAAATAGAATATTAATGTAAAGATGTATGTGGCTGATAAAAGTAAAGAAAGATGTATGCGGAGATTTGTGTGATGAGATTTGAGCAGAGATCAATATTAGAAAATTTGAGATGGAGCTTGATTTAGGAGAGAAGAAAAGTAATTGGGAATGAAGATGCAGAAACACCAGCAACAAAATTTTGTTTTTGTAGTTACTTACTCCTAGTCCTTTATTAATTAACTGGGCTTAATTAGCAAACTATCAGCTTATTGCTCGTTTATTTTGTGAGAATTTCTGGCAGAGATATGTGTCCCAGGCCGGAGTGTTGTGGCCACTCTGGGAAACCTGTTATCTTGTAATTATTTGTTTCAGTGAAATGAAACGGGTAGTTAGCTTTTTTTTATTGAAAAAAAAAATGGGCTGGTAAAAATGACAAGGAATAAAATAAGATAAATGAGTTCTACAATTGTGCCTTGCGAGGTTGTAGAACTGGCCTACGGTAGCTGTAAGATTGAAATTCACTTCTATGCTGGGGTAGTGCCAGAGGGATGTAGCTAAAAAAAATCATAATTTCATAACTCAAAAGGAATAGAAATTCTAGATACTATATTTTGTGAGTTGCCTACGAGAGTTAAAAGCTGGTAAAATAATAGCGGTCTCCAATTAAACAAAGTTTATAAAAAAATAGATAAATAAATAAAAAAATTTGACAAAATAAATGTGTTATATTATATTAGTGATTATTTGAATGTACTTTTGAGTTATCATAATTTTTCGACAACATAAATTTGTATAATTTTTTTTATTTTTTTTAGTATAAAACAAGTTGTTTGAGAAAATATGAGTTTCCCATTTGATTTGACCAATTTTTACCGATTTATTCATTATGGCCCGGTTGTTATCCCACCCCACATGCGCATGCACTATTGTTTCGTACCGTTTATTCACCAATCTGAGGTTTAGTTGGGCTGTCAGACCTCTCGAAGATATTTGAGAGAATGTGAATGACTAGAGTAAATGCTCCCTCGTCTCAATTGTAGTGTCACCACGTAAAGCGCAATTTGGTATGATATTGCAGCCTCTGACAAGCAGCACCTGCTGATGATATGTACAATACAGATCACCCCTTATTAATTATGCAACCGATTATATGTTGACTTGCTGCTGTATAAGCGACTGTAAGTCCATTCAGGAACTAAGTTAGACTTTCCGGTTATAAAAATCAAACATAAATAGAACTCAATTATATAAAAAAATTTATTTTTCATTGCAAACGGGGATTAATTTTACTCTAAATTATATAAAAAGAGGAGGGTTCCAATACCTCATGCCTTTTATATATACCTCATCATACCTCATGTTTTATATTTTTGTTTTCAAAGTCTAAATTGTCAATCAAAACCATTCAACGTGATATCTGTACTAAATTATGGTTAGGAATGAAATTTTATAATTTTTGAAAATTTTGTACTATTTTTAAAAATGGATATAAAATCACTATTTTTTTAACGGTCCAAAAACAGTGATTTTGTACATATCTTAAAAAATTATAAATTTTTTCCTAAAAATATAAAATTTCATCTTCATGCATATTTTAGTATAAAAATTATGTTGAGCAATTCGGATTAATAGTTTGAACTTTGAAAATAAAAATATAAAATATGAGATATAAAAAGTATGAGGTATAAAAAGTATGAGGTATTGGAACCCTTCTCATGTAAAAAAAAATGTACCAGTGCAAAAACTTTTGAAAATATATGAGGTTAATTGATCCCCATTTCATGAATGTAACTCCGCCTCTGAGTCCATCACTACTTGATTTGTGCATTGGCATCATCTTGCTGAACTGAACAGTGTAAGAACTGTGCCAGTTGTTGAAGTTGCTTCAGGAAGAAAGATTGGGAGTTAATCACAGCTATGTGAGCTACCTGATTAATTTATCCCATATAACGATCTGATCGAGTGATTGAGCCCAGTAGCTTAATTTCCGAGTCTAATTGTATCATCCAAATTGAATACATCACTTTAATTATCCACTATCTCTCTCTGTATCAAATATCCCTCATCTGATCATGCTGTCACTTGTGTGATTACAATTAATTTAATTTATGTGATCAGCATCTTGTGTGATGCCATTTTATCATATGACTGCCTTTGGCATGATAAAGAATAGACGACTCTGAGTCGTAAACGATTTCCTTCAGCTGTTGGCTTTTAATTTTTATTTGTACAAAGAGTGGTTTTTAACGATTCACTTCAGCTGTTGGCTATAAAATAATAGTTCTTGAAAATAAGGAAGAACTAATTAAGCTCATATTTTATTTTGTAGAACTTCTAAATATATTTTAATTTGATGCACCCTCAGGCGGTAAAACTTAGAGATCCTACCATGTCGGAAGGGGGCACATGACAACTACTGCATTAAAAAAAAACATTCGATTTGTTAAGTTCTTATTAAATAAATTTAATTGGTTGGTGTGAGAAAGAATATAGACGACTTTTTAGGCGTAATGATGAACGCCAAAGCCTCGTCGTTTTGTCCTTGGAACTCACTCAGATCAGTGTGCCGAACTCATGTTTTTTACAATAAGTTTCTAGTATTATTTTTAAGTTGTTCTTAATAATTAATAAAGTTCAATGATCCGTTTCTATAATTAATAGAAGTTTATATATATATGATATTAAGATTATATACATAATGGTCTGGCGAACCGTACATGTAGAGGCGGAGCTATTTCAAAAGAACAGGATCATTTAACTCTCATTTATTTTAAAAAAATTATGTATCTGTATTATATGTTTTAAATAATTTAGAGTAAAATGTTATAGATAATGTAAAATTAATTCTTATCAGCAACATGAAAATTTTATATGATTCATCTTTATTTTCGTTTGATCCCATAGCTTGAAAAGTTTGACTCCATCCTGCTATATTCTTATAAACTCATAATTAATACCAATTATAATAGTATATTTTTTTTATAAATTAATACAAATATCTGACAGTAATATTTTACTTCACATCTTTCATAAAAGTAAGATTAAGAACTGTAAACCTCATTGCACATGAAGATGTTAACTCCTAAAGTAACATGCAAGTTGTGCTCATTTATATTTATTAGTCAAGTGTCCGTGCGTTGCAACGGGTATTGAAATATTATTTTGATAATATTTTTTTAAATGTGATTAATTTAAGAATTGATTGCATAATTATGTATTTGATTCCGATTGAAACTAATTTTGCCTACATGTCAGAAGAGAAGAAAGGTATGGCTGATTTTCACCTAGACCCATATTTGAACCGAAAAAAAAAAAATGGCATCTTAAGTACCATAATTTTCATTTGTGTCCATGTTGCTTTATTCAAGCCTCATTGAAAATCTATTAATATGCCTTATTTTGTATGTTTTTTTATACATAATTAATTTTGATAATCAAACCTCTTAAGATAGATTCTCATTTTTTTATTTGTAACTAATATAGGAACCAGATTATTTTTTAATTAGAGAATGAAAGAAACATATTATTATCCATATCACAAAATATACTCTCTTTTTTTTAAATTAATATACTCATAGTAAAAGATACAAAACTATAATAAAGGACAAAGTGAAGATGTGAACTGTAAACCTCATTGCACATGAAGATGTGAACTCTTAAAGCACCATGCAAGTTTTGCTCATTTATATTTATATCGCTGCTAGCAGCTGGCATCATATCCTAGAATCAAGCATATATATGAACGGTCAAAAAGAACATGACAAGGAATTCAGGAAACTGCGGAGCTGATAATGCAATGCCACGCTCCAGCCGATGCCAATGCCACGCATTCATTATTATTATATATATAAGCTGTACTACAGAACACTAGTCATGCATGCATATATTTCATAACATGTTCACTTCACTTGCTTTAATGCATGAAATCCATAAAACTTTTAAAAGAACTTATAAAATGTTGATTTTTTTATTGCTTAACTTTGTACTAGGACTTTTAAAATTTTATATATACACATATTACTCAAAAAATAAATAAACTTTTATTATTTAAATTTGTTATTTAAAGTATATTAATTCAATAAATATTTAAAGTTGTGATAACACACTCTAATACTACGGAGTGCGTATCCTCTAAGATATCTCACCACATACGTGACTGATTACGGTGCATATTCGGAGATAACATAGGAGCAATATATATTATTTGTGCTTTGTGATTCGTGAAGAACGAATTTGAACGGTTGCTATTATATATTTTCCAAAATGTCACGCATGCGGTGAGATATATCTCACATGATGAACTGTTCATATCTAAGAAACTAAAAAGCCTATCGGCCGTTCTCACCGCCTCCTCCATCAGTTCATTGAAATTTTCGAATTTGATTCTGCCTTCTCTCTTGTCGCTAGAGTGGAAAAAATTAATGATCGATACAACGGAGCCTATTTCGTCACAAAACGGCACGGCTATATGGCACATAACAATATGGCATGTGTGTCAGTTACGTACATATTGTGACTCGTGTGTTCCATGCAGTAACCATTTGCATGCTGTGATCATCTTTTGAAACTTTAGCACTACACGGTACAACACAACACGTAGTCACACGAGTCATGTGTAATTAAAATCATTGAATATTGACCAAATAATGAATCTTAGATAAACTAACATAAATTATGATCAAATGATCACGCGAGGCATGTTTGGGTACAGCGTGACCACTTGCGTGCTGTAACCACTCCTTGACATTTTGATCACGGCATAATACATAAAAAATTAACTATGTCACAGTATTTTTTTTTATTCCTTATATTACTTATTTATTTTCTTTTATACCAATACCAGACTGTATATTATACTCTAATGTACAGTCTAGCGAAGTGATTGTTGAGTTTCTAATTTGAAATTATCCTAAGTTCAACTATATATAAAATCGCTGACAAGTGCATGTGTAGTTTAGGAACTTTGATTGTTGGGTATGCACATTATTAAACTATCAAAAAGGTTATGCACCTCTAAAATAATTAAGAATATGTTATTATTTCGTTCAAATGAGCTATGGTAGTTGGAAGGTATCAAGGTAAACAGGGGCGGATTCAGAATTTTTATCACGGAGGGGCAAAAAAATATCAAATCAGATTTAAACTCATTAACTAATTGAGTACTTGATAAAAAAAATAATGTTTTAACTTATTTTTTCAATACCTTGACTTATAATTTCTGATCCTATAACTTATAATTAATATTACCAATCATAATTCAATAAATTTATTTTAATTTTAACACTAAATTTAACCCGAATTACAACTCAAACACCCAAAGGGGAGCAAAAAAATTTCTATGGAAGGGCAGAGTCGATCAGTACCAATAAATCACCACTAAAACTCGAAATCCAAGGAGGGGCGACGGACCCCCCCTGTTCTACAGTGGATCCGCCCTTGAAGGTAAAGTTTTATCTTAATACATATTTAATTGGAAATTGGTTGTGTTCACCTGTTATAAGAGTTTTATGTGATAATTTATTTTTCTTCACAGATTTGATATTTTTTTCAATATTTTTTGTGCAAATTTCATTTATAAATTGATCTTTGGTGCCTTATTTTCCAACTAATATTTTCTTTTCTAATATATATATTTTTCTTAAACTCACAGGCCTGCTATAATGGATGTTTTGGATAGAGAAATAGACTTATAGCAATTAGGAGAATGTGTTACTGTACCTTGTTAGAATGGTAACTAAGAGCTAACTTAAAATGGTTATTAAGGATTGATGTAAGCATGTTCATTGGTTTCTTCAAGTGTTAACTTAAAAGTCGTTTCTTTACTTGAACAATGTGAGAATTTGGTATGATATAGTTGTATCAATTTGTGGCTTCAAACTCTCTTCTTCTTTTTTTTAAATATTTATGGATCAATTTGTGGCTTCAAACTCTTTTCTTTACTTGAACAATGTGATATGTGTATTAAAAACTTTTGTATTTGAGAATTTGGTATGATTATAAAAAAAAAAAAAAAATTAACGGCCAGCTCATTAATGACCAATTAATTGATTTGAGAATTTTTAGCGGTCTCCTCGTATGAATATATATGACTAATTATTTGAACTTAACAAAATAGTTAATCTAATAGTTCTTTTCTTTTCTTTTTTTTGAACAAGGCCGAGCAGAGGCTGCCAGGTTTAATTTATTAGAAAAAGAAGAACATGTTACATCATGCAGGGCATTTGAGGCCCTTAATCACACAGTGCCATGCACATAGATATCCAAGTTATCGTACTACCTACTCCATCGTCCATTTTCATGTAACCTAAAGAAAAGAAAATTAAGAAGGTAGAAGCCATTGTTCTTTGTGATCTCTTCGCGCCACAATTTAGTTAATCTAATAGTTCAAATATTTAAATTAAATATAGCTAATGTAAAAAAAAATATTAAAATTATGGTCCCAATTTGTTCAATTAATCAATTACAAGCATTTTCAACCATAGTAGGTAGCAAGAGAAAAAGTATGCATAGAACATACTTTATTAATTGATTTGTCCAAGAAGGAATACAAAAGAAGATTGGAAGTACACGAGTCACGACCCATGTGGCCATGCATGCAACTTAATTTTTTTAATAAATAATAATCACAATGTACCTATATGTATATATATGCATTTGAACCCTCCTCTATATATATATTTATATATAGTTCATCCCTCATTTAGAATCGTAATAGACAAGTACATGACAATAAATATGACATATATACTTGATGAATATACAAAACCCAGAAACTATATATTATATTAATGAAGAGACAAGTACTAGTGCTTCCAAAGAAATTAAGAGCCATGCATTAATTCTCATAAAATTTTATTGAGCTTTAAATTAAGTTGTTGAGTGTTTACATCAAGGAGAAATGTTTTATTATTGCACGATGGAATATTAAGTAATGAAAACAATCAGTATATATCTTGAAATGATTTTGCTTAATTATATTGGTTTTTCCATATCGATTACAATATTTACAAAGTTGTGTATATATATTACTAAACGCTGAACCAAAACCCAGATTACAGAACTAGATCTCCAATGGCATGCATATATAGCTCGGCGTAGTAGTTAGGCTGTTTTGAATCCGAATCACCTTCAAATCTCCAATGCTTCCAGTTGTCCGATTATTAAAACTTATCACCGACTAAAATCACATTCAAAGGATTCAAAAACTGGTTTTTATTATTATTAAAATATAAAAAATAAATTAATTATAATTATGACGTCCTATCTCTGTTGCCTATATATATGCAGGCCACCTTCCTCCCCATCCATTAAACCCTAATCCTCCTCCAGCATTCTAAAAGTTTGAAATTAATGGCGAGATGTTCAAAAGTAATGGTATTGGTAATGATACTAGTTCTGGCATCAATAATGTCGACTATGCAAAATGCTGATGGTGCAAGGCTGCTAGGAACAGCTCCTGATGAGCTGGTTGATGTTCCCGGCTTTACATCTACTCAATCTAAAAGGCCAAATACTCCACCTTCACAGTCTTCAGACTGCTCATCCAGCCGCCCCGGTACCAATTGTCCACCTATACATGGCAATCGGAAAATGACATGTAAGAATAAGATACATTGATCATAAACGTTTTGTAAGAATTTTCATACATTGATGAAAAGTTATGTTTATCTTACAGTTGTTGTTTCTTGTTTTTTGTTTTTTTTTTTTTTTTCTATTTTTTCTCTTTCGTTTTTAATCCTTGAGATGTATTCCTGGTTGAATTATGTGAGTGATGCTTGTAGACCGGTTGATTAGTGATGTTTAAAATGATATAATACTACAATCCTTATATGTAGATGATTCGTTATTTTCTTGTTATTTACATGCATTAAGATTCTATACGTAGAATGCCTTGAAAAACATACATGCAAAATAAAAACATAACAAGTGGGATTAGAAACCCGAGAACTCATCTCTAACCATCACATGCATGCCTTGAAAACTTTTAGCTTGGCCTCCAAGCTATACAAGAACAGCTACAGCGCTCATGGTCCCAATGCTCACAAAATTAAAGTTTTAGTATGTATATAGAGTGAGTTTATGGTACTATGCATATCACGGGTTGGCCTATGCTACAGCTCAATATTCGAGTTTTCAAAATTCTAATCATCAATCCGAACTGTTCATCATGTTCTCCATATTAATGTGTTTGAAGATCAAATTTTATATTTTTTGAAATTTGTTTACTATTTTTTTAGATATTTAGAAAATCACTTGATCTAAAAATTCTAGACCATCCAAAAACATTGACTTTCAATAAATCTAAAAATATAGTAAAAAAAAATTTTAAAATGTAAAATTTGGTCTCCAAACACATATTAATATGGAGAACAAGATGAACAGTTCGGATCGACTATTAGAATTTTTATAAGTTAAATATTGAGCTATATTACGGACCAAATCGTAATATACATAGTACCATAGACTCACTCATGTATATATGTTGTGTATTTTGCAAATGCTCACAAATTAAAATTAGTAAATGTAAACGGTTATGTATGAAAAGAGTGGTTTTTAACAATTCACTTCATCAGCTGTTGGTTAAAACAATTATTTGTCCTGAAAAATAAACAATAATTAACCACAAGCTATACTTTCTTTTGTAAAACTTCCAACAGCAACTCTGATATTCCTTTTTGGAAGCGAAAGATACGGAAATGTGGACCCTTAACGCACGTTTGAGATCGATAGGAAAAAAAAATAGAATTTGAACTACTACATAGCTAGTTCGATAAATTAAGCTGCTTCTTTAAAAGAAAGCCGCAATTTTAATTATGCTCAATGGAAGAGACGTACTGGTTTGTCTAACCTTAATTAATTCTCAACTGAATCAAATCATTTTGATTGAAAAAATCGAATTATTTTATTCATATAATTAATATAATAGTTCGGTTCAAAATTATACAAATTGAAGAATTAGTCTTTAGTCTAATTTATTGTCACAAACTGAAGTGGTTGTAGATTTCAGATGAAATATTGGAATTTGAAAATTTAGATAACTATTACTTTGTTAGTTTCTATCAAATTTTTCAAAAGAAAAAAATAATTAAACCACTATTTTTTCGCTAACAAAAACTATATAAATTGAAATTAATGGACCCGACTAAAATCATGACGAATCCAGTCTACACCTGTAATACATGAAATTTCTTTATTATTTGTTTCAATACGGTCATATTTGGCTGTCGAGTAAAGTTAAATTTGGATTAAATTTCTTACTCCAAGTTAAATCAGAATAAATTAATCATGTTTGGTGAAGTAAGCTAAACCACTTTTCTAAATAATATAAATTACTTCCGTTTAACTCAAATCTTACTCCATTTTAAACCATCTAAATTACTCCTCATTTAATTCCTAAAACGTGAAGTGAGAGGTTTACTCCACCTCTTACTTCATAATCAAACATGGCCTAAAACATTAATTCTGACTGAGAATGTGAACAGAATAAGGGTCTTTTATTTTTTTGAGGAAACACAGAATAAGGTAGGAATAGTGCTTGGGCCTTGGGATCTGGAAATCACTACTGTACTCTTGCTTTTTCTGGTAATAGTTACCGATTACTGTATTAAAGAAGTCAGACAATTTGTTAAAAGTCCCTTCCAAAGTTGGAAATAACAGAACTTATTATTCCGATCGCAACCGTTCTAAAAAATTTGTGTGCAAATATCTCATACACGAGTATCAACAAAAGCTAGCGGTTGGAATTGAAATAACAGGTTTCTGTTATTCTCAAGAAATAAGAGCAGATTTATTTCCTCCTCGTCTATTTATTTTTGTAGTGAGACATGCTTCTCGCGTCCCAAGTCTATCTCCTTGATCGTCATTATTTGGTTACATGCATGGTTTTGTTGAATGACCGAGGAAATCAGTAAAAAATTTGGAAGAATAAGAAAGTAAAAAATATTAAGAAATACATTATTACTTAATTAATTGATGAAATATATATCACGGAGTTGTATATAATATTTGGAAGAATCATTAGTTTTAGTATGTATTTGATAAATTCTATCATTTATGACCTGCACAAAACTCTTTAATATGATTTATAATATTAATTAAACATCACTTTCCTCAAAAAATAATATTAAATATCACATATATATAGAAAGGTTTTTGCTATTTGATTAAATATTTAGTATAAACTTTAAAATTAATTTAGATATTTAGTATAAAGTCAAACGATTAAAAAAATTTAATGTAAATTGATGAAAAATAAATAGAATTAAATAGCTTATAAAATTTGTGTTTATCACTAGATTTTATAATAAAAAATATTTTAATAATTTATAAATTTTGTATGTAAATGTATGGGTTATTATAATAAAAAAATCAATATTGACCGTTAATGCTAATTAATTCACTTTGTATTTCCCTCGGTAGTTTCTAAACTTGAGCACTCCATCGGCCGGTCTTTTATAGAAGAATCTACTAAGGAGTGACATCCATCTCATACGAGAGAAAATTTGAACTGAAATATCAGCTAAAATAAAATAAAATAAATTCTCTTTTTAGGAAATGTAAAACTCAGACACAATAATTAAGTCCTTTTATAAACTAAACTAAACAAAATAAAAAGCAAAGAAACTTTTAATCATACAAAATTACAAGAAGTTTTAATTTATCATGCATGATAACTTCTTTTGTGTTAGAGTTTTGAAAGAATATAATGGGTTTTTAATCCGGGTTAGGTGAATTAATATATCCGGTATTTGTTTTTTGCAAGTGTAATTGATTGGTCTCGTCTTTTCTTGACAAGTGTATAAAGAACAAATGTTAAAACAATTTCTTGCTCGTACCAAACCAGGTACAAATAACTACCTGGAAATCTGAGATCAATGTAGAAATGGGTATGGCTAGCATAATATCAGTATCATTTAATTTATATGATATTAATTTTAAAATTTATTAAATTGGCTTCAAACGGTAAATTCAAACTGTTTAACCGAATCTATTTTATTAGTTGTGCATTTACATTTAAATTTATAAAATTTTGAATTTATTTAATATCAAGTCAAGCAGTCAAATGAGTGAGTTTTTAAGTTAATTTTAATACATTTATTTTTCAATATTTTACTACTTAATTTGATACTAAAATAACTTGAAAATATAAAAAAAATTATATGTAAATGCATCTAAATTGATTTAAATAGTTTCAATTAATCAATTAAAATTTATTCAATCAATTTTGAAATTAATATCATATGACAAGGAGGACTCCTTATAAATGGCACGGTAAGCTGGATCTCCAGTGCTTGGATTCCAAATATGCCTAAAAGTTACAGAAAACACCTCATAACCTTCAAATTTAACCTTGCAAAAATGCTTTTGCACATACTGTTAAAAAATTATCATACACATACATAAACATACCTAATTATTTTTTCTTCAGAATTTCTCGTGCTGCTGTATCAATTTTGGTCAAGCGTGGGACCCGGTTCGCATGAGGCCTTGATCATGCTGCCAATTTGTTTGTCACGCTTTTGGCAACCCTTTTCACAATTTAAGAGTGATGTAAATAGTTCTCGCCTTAGAAATTAGAAATTTGCAAATAACATTTTTTTGTTTATAAATATATTTGTTAGTGCTATAATTACTGGTTTTTAACTACTAATTCTAAAAAAACTGTCTTTATAATTATATATAAGGTACAAAATTTACATAATTGATAATATCCACTAGTATGCATTTCGTTCAAAGAGTATTAAAGTATAAACACTTTATGTAGCAAGTATAAAGTATTAAATTAATTTTTTTTGTCAGCTAATTAGAAGAAAAAACTTTGATAATTTAATATAAACGTTTTATGTACGTTTGCAGAAACCGGGTTCAATATTTAATATTCATGGCGTTGACATTGGTAATAAGTGATAATTACCGGGGTCTAATTCATATAAGTACATACAAATCTATAAAACCATTAAATAAAGTAACTAGATGAGGTGGAGCCGTGGAGGTGTATTAGATAAAGCATAGCTATGCATAATTAGGAAAAGCTTAACACTTAACAGATCTGTATAGATTAACGGATCCACTATTAAGTTAGTTACAGCTGCTGATTGTAATTAATTAAGAGTAAGGTTAGGAAGCTACCGGTAGTTAACACAACTATTTGCTACCCCTTTTTTCAACGTTGGATTACCTTTAAAATTCGTGCTATCTCCATTATTTTCTCAGCGTCAATCACCAGCACGAATTTTAAAACTAATCCAACATTGAGAAAAGGGGTAGCAAATAGTTGTGTTAACTACCGGTAGCTTCCTAGCCTTACTCATTAATTAAAGCAATGTCTATGTATAGGCTGTAACGGACAAAGGTTAATGAAATTACAATTCAATCACAATTCTACTCTCTGTATTCTGTAATATCAATTCTTGTAAGGTGGTGAATAAACTAATGTCCATGAGTCCATCCGCGCGTGCATAGTTTAGTTTGGTTCATTCCCTTCCTACTATCACATTGCTTACTAGTTACTATTATTACTTTCTAATTAATTATTTATTTCTTCTCCAGTATAACGGGGTGATTATCGGTTCAATTCGGTTGAAACCGAACCGAACTAGGCAAACCAAAGTTATAATTCAGTTTCAAAAATACAATCGAACCGAACCGATTTAGAATTGCAACTGAACAGAACCGAACCAAAGTTTTATTTCGGTTTGTTCGATTCAAACCATAATATATTAATTTTTTTTATTTATAGCAATTAATTTATAATAAAACAAAGTATATTAAGAAATAAACAGGGGTATTAAGAAATAAATTGAGATATTAACAAATAAATTAAAGTATTTTAAGCAATTGATTAAGAAATAAATCGGAATATTAAGAAATAAACCGAGAAGGTCTGATCAAATTCATAAAATATAAAAGTTCGATTGTTCGGTTATTTCAGTTTTGATAATTTTCAAACCGAACCGAACTATTAAACGGAAACCATTTGGTCCAAACTAATTCAGTTCGGTTCAAAACCGATTAAACCGGACCCAATGAACACCCCTACCAGTGAGTGCGTATCCTCTGAGATATCTCATATTTTGAGTGACCGACGTGTCCGGTGCCTATTCGGGATACCGCAGGGGCCAGTATTATTGAGCTTTGAGATTCGTACTGAATGTATTTGAAAGGTTGAGATTCTTTAAAAAGTCCCGCAAAATATGAGATATCTCAGAGGATGAGAATTCCCGAGTGCATTTCCTCTGAGATATCTCAACTTTTGCGTGACCGACGTGTCCGGTGTCTATTTGGTGGTGATGTGGGGGTTCAGTATTATGTGTACTCTGAGATTCGTGCAAAACGTATTTAAACGGTTGAAAATTTCCATAAAGTCACGCAAAGTTTGAGATATCTCAGAGGTTACGAATTCGAGAATTCCCTACGAGTACAGATGCCAGAGGAGCATCCACCACGAGTAAAACTGTGTCGAAAAGGGAACTATGAATAATGTAGCGGGTAAAAGACACATAACTTGGCTGAAAATTGTTGTCAGGTAAAACACACATATATCCGATCTCAGAATTCTGCCGCAAGGAATCTCATTATTTAGTAGGAACTCAATTAATACGGATTTTAATTTATTCTTGGGGTGCAGTTGGACTGGACTTTGTTTGGGTTGGCACAGCAGCGGATCCTGTAAAGCAGCAGCTGGCAGGTCTTGTCGCAGTTTGCACGCTTCCACAGTCCACACCACTAACGCTCACCCTCTATAATCACCCTTACGACCGTCGTACCATTAAATTTCTGTGGTAATAATTAAGTGTTATTGTAACAAAGTTGAAGATTCAACCTTTTTTTCTTAGGTTGGGAAGTGAATTATCATGGTTCATATCTTTAGATGTTAGACCAGGTTCAGATTTGAGAGGGGCGCATCAAATCAAATCAAATCAAATCAAAAGACTGTATTCCAGCTATACACTTCCAGGCTGGCACCACTGGCACCATTAATTGGATTTTCTTGTATGAATTATGAAGGTAGAACACTAGAACCGCAGTTCAAAGCGAAAGCAAGAGGAGAGAAAGAGGCCTGAAACCCACACTACGGAAACGGAAATCTCTCATTGGAATGGACCCGTGTCAGTTCGTCCGGGTTCTAGTCGGAAATATATCTCTCAAGCTTCCCGTATCAACTCGCTCTGCCGGCGCTGGCGCCGGAGTGCACCCTTCTTCCACCCCGTGCTATTGTAAAATCCGTCTTAACAAGCTCCCGTACCAGACAGCACCGGTCCCACTTGACTCTGACAGCACAGCCGTCTTAACAACCCCTGCTGCTGTGTTTCACCTCTCCAAGGCTGACCTAGAGGAGAAGACCTCTTGCAAATCGTCGCTCTTTGGGTCCAATCGCGCTGCGCAGGTCAAGGTCGCTGTGTACTCTGGTAGAAGGCTGCTTGGGAAGGTTACATTACCTGTGAATCTGAAAGGAGCCGAGGGGAAAGCCATTGTTTTACACAGTGGCTGGGTATCGGTTGGGAAGAAGAAGAAGAAGACTAACGGTGCAGCAGTTGAGTTAAATCTAACGGTTCGGGCTGAACCAGACCCACGCTTTGTATTTGAGTTTGCTGGTGAACCGGAATGCAGTCCTCAAGTGCTCCAAGTCCACGGTTCAATGAAGCAGCCTATGTTTACATGCAAGTTCAGTTGCCGCAATAACAGTGATCTCCACTTGAGAAATTGCAGGTCCATGCAATCGGACTCGGGCAACAGTGCCCGCAATTGGCTCCCAAACTTCGGGTCTGATCGTGAAAGAACTACTAAGGAGCGCAAGGGCTGGTCAGTGACTGTACACGACCTCTCGGGCTCTCCAGTTGCCATGGCTTCGATGGTCACCCCTTTCGTGGCCTCTCCCGGGTCCGACCGTGTTAGCCGATCCAACCCGGGTGCATGGCTCATACTCCAACCTGGTGATGGGACCTGGAAACCTTGGGGCCGTCTTGAGGCCTGGCGCGAGAAAGTCGGGTCAACCGGCTCAACTGATGGGCTTGGTTTCCGCTTCGATCTCCTACCCGATAATTCCATGAACTCTAGTGTCTCATTGGTTGACAGCTCCTTGAGCTCAGCCAAAGGTGGGAAATTTGCTATTGACTTGACGGGTACGGTTCCAATGAACAAAACCGGGTCTAGAGGTGCTTCTCCCGGGTGCAGCCCTAGAGGGAGTGGTGATTATGGGTATGGTCTGTGGCCGTTTGCGGGTTATCGGGGCTTCGTTATGTCCACCACTGTGGAAGGTGAAGGGAGGTGTTCCAAGCCTACTGTAGAGGTTGGTGTTAATCACGTTGGATGCGCTGAAGATGCGGCTGCTTTCGTGGCATTAGCTGCAGCCGTTGATCTTAGTATGGACGCTTGCAGATCATTCTCTCATAAGCTGCGGAAGGAGCTGACCCACTCCAGCGATGCTCTTTTGCATTGAGGTCCTGCAATTTTGTGATATCAAGTTTAGATTTTGGCAGTGGTGAAATTGTACAGAAGCGAGTGATTGTTCCTAGCTTTTTCGTGAATTTAACTTTCACCTGGTCCAGAAAGCAAAAAAAAAAAGCACCAGTTCCATGTTGGTTTTCTGGGTGTCTTTTGTCAGTCTTCTAGGTCCTTTTTAAATGCTTAGAAGAGGAAATTAGTGGTGTAATTTTTTCCATGGATAATGGTTTGTGGGGTTAGTTCCTGATCTAAACAAGATAAGCAAGACTTAAATTCAATCTATTGTTTTTTATTTTTGAATGTGTTACAATCAGAGACGACTTATAGCTGCTATGCTATTTCTATTACAAACTGTCTCTGTATGTAACTAACTGCTGGTACATTTGTTTGTTACTGTTCTATACCAGTATCTTCGAAGCCTGAAAAGTGGGGTTTAAAACAATTATGTGATTTTCAGTATGAAAGTGGTACAGTTTGTGTTGTTTTTCTGGTAGATGCTTGACAGTAATGCCTTTAAAGGGTTGACAGAAATAGCCTTTAAAATATTGCTGTTATTATGTGATTTGCAATGCAATATTTCATCAACTGGAATACTGGTTTCATGCCCCCCTGCAAATACATTGCAAATTACTTTCCTAGTCCGTGTGAGACCGGTACCAGCTTTGTGTTCAGCTTCTAATGAATTATCAAGTTGGGCTAAGGTTCATTTAGGTCCTAATTGAAACAATGTTCTAAACTGGTTCCTTTTCCATTTACCAGTAAACTGGTTTTCTGTTGCCAAATGGCTTGAATACCCATATGTAACAAAACTTGAATATCCTGAAATGTTTAGTGATTCAAATCAAGTCAATAGCAAATAATTAATTCATTCATTTAAATTATGTTTTTAATGCAGCTTAATAGATAAGATACAAATATACATGTTCTTCAGTCCTTTGCACCATAACAAAATTCATTTCAATCATCTAATATTTACTTTTTGCTTTCGTTCTTCACAATAACTTGCTAAAAGCATTTGAAGCATCTGCAAGTTTACAAATCAACTTGTTAACAAACTAGCAGATATAATGGCTTGATCTGATGGAAAAGGAAGGTTTTTAAGTTGTTTTAAATTCTTGTAGGACGTAAAAATCATACCTTCAAATTCTCGTGCAACCAACAAAGCAAAGTTCTACTAGCACGGACCCCAGCTGTCTAAAATAGAAAATATTAAGGGCTTATGAGCAAAGTTTAATTGACATTTCTATGCTCATCAAGTGGGGTTTATTCAAGAAAGCGAAAAATGGTACGAAAAAGTAATTCTACTTTGCAATTATCAAACCATTTATTTTAGAAAAAACGGTTTTCGAATCATCAGGTTTTGTTTAACCATTTGATAATTATAGAGGGTTCAAATGTCAATATTTTGTGTGTTTTCACTGTCTTCATTTTTAAAAACTTTAATATTCAAAATTTAAGACTTAAAAGTCAAAATAAAATTGTTAGATATGATCTACATTATTTTATTTATGCACGTGTAAAAAATTATGACATTTCAATTTTATTTAGATTGTCATCAAGAGCTTGTAAAAAACATATTAATGTGGATGGTTTTTCGACGTTAATTTTTGAACTTATTGATTCACATAAAAACAAAGTTGGAATGTCATAATGTCATAATTTTTTATGAATACACAGAGAAAATAACATAGATCACATCTAACGGTATTATTTTGACTTTTAAGTTTTAAATTTTGAGTTATTAAAGTTTTAAAAAAGGAGGCATGGTAGAGGCACAAAAAAATAGAGGCATTTGAACCCTCTAATGCTCTTATAATTTTTATATTATTATGTATGGCACTAATTTTATCAGGTTATTGCAAAGAGAATGATAGGTTTAGTACCTCAAAGAGCATTTAGGTTGGTGCTAATTAAGTTAAAAATAACTAAATGTGTTAAGCAAAAAGGGATGATACCTAACAGTTTTAAACCTCATCAACTAGCTGCCGTAGTTAAATGATTGTACAGCATCCTTGCTCGGTAAAACACGGGTAAATAATTTAACATAACAGTTTTAGCTTCATGCAGCGCACGGACATTAAATCAAAACAGCAATAAATATGGTATGTGTGCTGCATGAAGCTAAAACTGATCTGTTAAAACCTTAACCCGTAAACTCCTCCAAAATATTAAAAAGAAGAAGTAATATCAGAGTTAAACAAAGGTTTATATAGCCACTATAAACAGTCTAGAATCTCGATAAAAAAAAGGGCTCAATTGATAAGATCTCTCCATTGGGTTGGGCTGAGAAAAAAGGGGCTCAATTGACATTTAAAAGCACTTCATCCAGCGGTCCAGCCCAAGATACTTTATTCCGAAAGGTGTCTCTCCGGTTTACTACAAATTGCTTAACAAGTTAGTCCCACCGGATCAGACTGTGATTAACAGCCCTGATCTCTGACAGAGAGATCCTGTATTCCTGTGGTCCATTTCTCATTTTATGGTCCATTTTTTGGTACATTTCCGAAGCTCCTCTACCATCGGATTTTGGTTCATGACTTTTTCATATTTTTTTTTCGGCTGAGATAATCTCTGTAACTTGCGCTTTTTTTTTCTTTTTTTTTCCTGAATTATTTTCTAGATAATTGAATATTTAGATTGTTAGTTAAAAAAAAAAAACTAACAGCTAATTTCACATGAAATTATTAGTTGGTACATGATAAATTACTAGTGTGGTTATTATCAGACATGAGAATCATAACTCAAATAAATTGTTAACCTCATAGTATCTAAGCAAATTAAATAACACCTCACAGGAAAAAAGTTGAAATGATAAAATTGTGCAATATATGAAAAAGATGTATAACAAAAAAATGAAAAAAAAAAAACTAAATATATAGCAGCTAAGTTTACAAAAACACAATTAATGTTATTAGAAGTCTTAGTGCATTACATTTCTTAATTACAAAATAAGAAAATAGATCTTTCCAATCAATTTGAAGTTCACAAAAACATAGCATGACTAACACTTTACAATAGCTTTTTGGCATGTAAGATACATAAAAGAAGAAAAAGAATAGTAAAATCTGAGTTACTATCAATTATCAAATATGCAAAAACAGGTCCTGCATCATGACATATTAAAGTCAAGCCATCTAATAATATATATAGTTATATTTAGATGGAGAAATAATTCATTTAAAGTTTTGAAGGAAAAATGTCTAATTAAAGATGTTACGAGATTATCGTATATGTAAATTTCTCCACATAAAATTCTCCTTCGTCTAAAATCGTCACATATCCCTCTTTTACAAAACCCTAACAAAAGCAAAACACACCTCTCTCAACCCTTTGGCTTCCACCTCAAGGTGCTATAGTATGATGAAGAAGAGGAAGGAGGAGGCAATTAAAATAGAAAGGAAATGGGCAGACCTTCTACCAGAACTTTTCCCTCTCATCCTGAAAAATCTCCCCTACATCTCTGATTTTGTCCGATCTCGAGCAGTTTGCAAGCCTTGGCGTCTCTCTTCCTTTGTGGCTGACTTGCCACCGCAATTCCCTTGGATCCTCAGGGAAAGCGATGGATCCGATCTGGAGTTCTACTCCATGGATTTCAACAAAGTATACACCATCCGTTCTCCTTGCTCCTCTGGTAGGAGACCCTTTAAACCTGTTGGTGGTTACATGCTCACTGGCCAATTTGGTTATTACGATAGCTTGTTTCTTCTGAATCCCCTGAACAATAGAGGGCTTCCTCTCCCTGTAATACATGAATGTAATCCATATCTGCTTTCAAATAGTAATCCTCCAAGTTTTCAAATTGACCATTATATGCATGCCTCCAAGACTAAAATGTCGGTTCGTTGTAAGCCCCGTGATGATAGGTGGGAAATCATTGGACCTGGACACGAGTTTAAATACCACTGTTACTTTTTGAAGGGTTTTCTTTTAAGGGTTTGTAAAGATCGTAAGAATCAAAATGGGGTTACAAAAATTTGGGATATTAGTAGCCGTAAAGAGCTCTATGTCATACCACCACCCGTATATGAAGATATGTGCTTGGGTCCTTACCTCGTGGAGTCTTGTGGAGATATATTGGCCGTTGGTTATAAGCGGGACACTAATTGGACGAATTATAAATTTTTTGTTCACCTTCTTGAATTTGACAATGGAAAACGGAATCCTTGTTGGGTCAAGCTTAGCAGCATTGGAGACAGAATATTGTTCTTTGATTTTCCAGTTGGTACTGGTCGTGGTTTCAGTCTCAGAGCAAGTGATTTTGCCAGATTCAAAGGGAACTGCATCTACTTCGTATACAATGACATACCATATTTAGATGACGTTCAGTTGATCAATATGTATGACATAAAGAATGGTGAAACAGGATTTATCAAAACCCCTTTCAATGCAGAAAGCAACATTACTTGGTTTATGCCTACTTTAAACTATATATGACATCAACTCATTTTATATATGATTGGTGTAGAGGGAACTTGGTCCTGTTGGCCGTTTCTTATTGCATTACTTTTCCTTTCTTTTATTCTTAGGGTCTGAAGTTGTTTCTTAGCTTTCAAGTTTATAGATACTCTCATTGTGTCTGTAGTAGTTCCTCTTATGATGTAGAACGTCAGGGTTAATGTAAGGAAATCTTGTGTCAATAATTATCACTGTTGATGTTAAATTAATAGATATGAAATTTTAGTGTGCTTTTGACTTGTTTTTGTTGCACCTTGCAGTTGTTTAGGTCTATAAGTAAATTTACATAGAAGAATTCGCAAGTTCATGTTTCTTATGTTGTATTTTACAGAGAAGTATTGTTCCTTGCTTTGACAGCATATCCATGCATGTCTTTACTTTGATTCTTGAAGCTTCATATTTGAAAATGGCATTGTGATGCTAGCTTTGCAAAAGGAAACCTTGATTTGTATATAAATATTCATAGGGATTTACCTGCAACTTTGCTCTTCTCAGACTCATTTTCTAGCAAAACATCTTTTAATGACTAAAGTTGATCAATGGAACTAAAGCTCTGTTGGCTGTTCAAGTTCTTTTTAAACTTCCTAATTTCAGAAGTATGCATGTTGAACTTTGCAAAATTAAAGCTTAGTTGGACTTATGTGCATAATTTCTTTTTTCTTCAGGCCTCTATTTTCCTTTTCAGACCTTTAAAGAACTGATGATCTTGCTAAATTTAGGATTTTTAATTGCAAAATAAAAAAGTGCTTTCTCAGTAAATAAAAAGAACAATCTGTTTTCTGGCATGAAATGGATTTTGTTGACGTTATATATGGTTCATGTTGGAAATTTAATTCGGATTGTGGAATTGAAAGAGAGGAGTTTATACACTTATTTTTTTGTATTACTCAAAGAGTACAATGCCTTGATATATGCTTACTACTCACGCCTCACTCTTTTTCTTTTCTCACTATTTACATTGACCTCTAACCTATTTATAGCAAGTCCAATGTCGGTTATGACTTTTCTAGAATATCTTAATACAAGGTTATGGAAGTTTCTAAATACAATATATTACAGTAGTCTTTTCTAGTATATTCCATTATATATAGCCGACGGTTCTTATTAATTTCTTGAAGAATCCAGAAACCAAGAATTGGATTTGGGCCTTCTCTTAATAATAATTGCACTTGGGCCTTCGGTGTTGTTATTTTCAACACTCCCCCTCAACACCGACTTGAATCTCTTCAAATTTAAATTTGCCGATTGATTTTCTGGATCCTCTATACTCTCTCCCTTGATCTGAAATTCCGTGTAGCTCCTTCACGTAAATTTCTTGTGGTTGTATCGCATAAATTTCTTTATCAAATGATCGCCATTTCTTTTGAGCTGTTAGCTTTCTCATCGGAGCATATGTCTTCCAATAGTTGATGCCGGATTCTTGTTTGAAGCCTTTTGTCATCAACCTTGCTTTGTAGTTTTTAACTTCGCCGTGACGATTTGTCTTATAAATGACTTCACGATTTTTTGGTCGATCTACAAGCTCCCAAGTGTTATTCTTCTCAATCATGTGAATTTCATCCTCCATGGCTTTTATCCAATTTTCATGCTTCTCGGCCTCTTCAAAGCTTTGAGGTTCAACAATTGAGAAATTGCATGACTCGTAAATTTCAGCTAAAGATCTTACTTGCTTGGGAGATGACTTTGATATTGTAGACCCTTCTTTAGCTCTTCGAGTATCACTTGGTTTTGACCCTTCATTTCTTAGCGCCATATGCAGAGCATAGCTTATGTGGAGTGGGAAGCTTCTAGACTTCTCCATTTTTATTCTTGCTATTATTTGATTTTTATTTCTTCGGTCGATAATTTTGCAGCCTCCATCTTCAAAATGAACTGCATATCCATTTTTTACTAGTTGCCCCACGCTTAGCAGATTTTGTTTCAGGTCCGGAACCAACAATACATCTCGAATAAATTTCGCACCCATCTTGGTTTGCACGGCAATACTTCCTTTGCCTTTTGCTTGAACAATTGACCCATTTCCCATACGTACCTTTGTCTCATACGAAGCGTCGATGTCGTGAAATAATTCACGATTTCCGGTCATGTGATTTGTGCAACCACTGTCGAGAAACCAGATATTGCCTTTCTCTTCATTGGCTGAGTGGCACGCATAGAAAATGCTTTCATGACTCTCATTTTCTTCTAGGAAGTTTGCTCGGTCATTAATTCTTGATCTGCACATTCGTGCTATATGGCCGATCTTCTTGCATTTGTTGCATCTCTTTGTCGACCAACATTCAGATGTACTATGGTTTGACCTTTTGTGTATATCGCACCATAAATTTGAATAACTCGAACCTGGTGCTTTCTCCTTTTGCGCATAGTGTTTTTCTTCATCTTGTCGCGGACCGCCGCGTTGGTTATTTTGTTGACTTGTGGGGTTATATGGTGGTCTGAAGCTCAGCTTGGAGTGGAATGCGTCTTCCACCAAATTTCCTTCGCGTTGTAGCTTTCTCTCTTCGTGCGACTCCAAGGAGCTCATCAGTTGTTGAATCGAAAGTGTTGATATATCTTTTGATTCTTCAATTGCTGTAACGATGTAGTCATACTTGTCAGTGAGGCTAATTAAAATTTTCTCGACTATCTTCTGATCGGAGATGTCTTCTCCATACATCCGCATCTGGTTCACAACTTCTATGACTCGCGAGAAGTACTCCTTGATCTTCTCCGACTCCTTCATTTGGAGGTTTTGAAATTGTCTTCTTAGCGTCTGAAGCTTCACCGCTTTCACCTTCTCGGAGCCTTCAAACTCCTCCTTCAAAGTCTCCCATGCTTTCTTAGATGTAGTTGCTCCACTGATTCGTGGAAATAGGCTTTCGATGATACCTTGTTGAATTAGAAACAAGGCCTTGGCATCCTTCATTTGTTGTTGTTGCTGAACCGGCGTCAATGCTCCTGTTGGCGCTGTAAAGCCTTGTTCGACGACATCCCACAATCCCTGCTAGAGTAGCAGCGTCCGCATCTTGATCTTCCACATGGCATAATTTTCTCTAGTAAATATAGGAACCATCGATTGCGCCATAGTTACGTCAATACCTGAAGACATCGACTTGAGATGCTTCTTATTCACGAACGCCCTTGTCTACTTCGCTAACTTGATACTCGAACCTGGAGCTCTGATACCAAATGTTGGAAATTTAATTCGGATTGTGGAATTGAAAGAGAGGAGTTTATACACTTATTTTTTTGTATTACTCAAAGAGTACAATGCCTTGATATATGCTTACTACTCACGCCTCACTCTTTTTCTTTTCTCACTATTTACATTGACCTCTAACCTATTTATAGCAAGTCCAATGTCGGTTATGACTTTTCTAGAATATCTTAATACAAGGTTATGGAAGTTTCTAAATACAATATATTACAGTAGTCTTTTCTAGTATATTCCATTATATATAGCCGACAGTTCTTATTAATTTCTTGAAGAATCCAGAAACCAAGAATTGGATTTGGGCCTTCTCTTAATAATAATTGCACTTGGGCCTTCGGTGTTGTTATTTTCAACAGTTCAGGAGCTCCTCATAATTGGAGAATTGGCATTCTTCAGTTTAATACTTTAATTTGAAAGCATTTGAATTTTACTTGGGAACTCTACAGTAAAATTTCCATTTCTCAATTTCAGGAAACAAATCAACAATTAAGTTGAGTTCAGTTTGTTGCTGATTAACATGGGTTAAAGTGTAACTTTGGACACTCACCTCACTAACTGAACTACTGGTAACAGTATTTGCTGACCAGTACTAGGTTTTGATAATTGTAAAATGTGGGTTAGTAACAATTTGAATGTGCTTTAGCAAGCCCACTACTTTAAAAGAAAATAAATAAAATGAAAGCAAACAATTTTAATGTCTAATAGACTTCAAATTCTAGGAGGAAAATAAAGCTCCAGTCAATTCATCTACTAAGTAACACTGTGCTGGTAATTTTCATCAATATTTGTTTTGTTAGTTTTGAAACACTTATTTTACTTTTGAACGCTCAAGAACACTAAAATAGCATTATTTCACTGTAAATATAACATGAGCATGTTATTGTAGGAACTCTACTACAAAATGGGAATAAGAAAAAGAAAGAAATGAATGTATTAAACTGCATTTTATTTCTTTGTTGCAAGCAACAAGCAAGATCAGAGATTGAAGAAAACAAGAAATTTGACAACCTTTTAACACTCACAAATATACTATGTATATTATCAACTCAACGAACATATTCCAAAAATACTCATCTCAGTATGTCACAATATTGCTTAAACCACATTCAACAGAACCCAAGAAAAAGGAAAAAAAGAAAAAAGAAAAAAGAAAAAAGAACAAAGAAGAATCAAGAATCAAGAAATGTAAACACAAAACCAGTTTTTTTTTTAACTTCCTTGCACCACCAAAGTCCAATCTTTCTTGCTTGGATTAAGGGCAAGCTGATGCTAGTTGTCATCCACTGGATCCTCAGATGCAGATGTGTTACCGTTACCCTCCACCATCTCTTCTGGTTCTGGTATTGGAGCCATGTTTTGCTCCTCTGAAATGTTAGCCACGACTGGCTCAGCAGCAGGGGGTTGTACTGGGAGTTGTACGGCATTGGCATTACGGCCCAGTTGCAGTCCATCTATCATCGCATTAATAGAATACATCACTTCATTGCATGTAACACGGAAGTTATAGTGCGATCTTTCGAGTTGTCGCATCGCATTGCCCAATTGCGATTCATGTTCCTCGACCCAATATAGGAGTCGATAAAGATTAAGATATCTGCACTTCAAGGGTTTGAGCTTGTCACAGCATCTCAAATTGGCTACTCCCCAGTATCTCAACTTTGCTAAGAATTGTTTCGAAGTTAATTATACCATCTTCCATTCTCAACGGTTGAGTATACCATCGTGAATCAAAATGAGCATGCACTTGTTCAAGTTCACGCAACATAGAATCCAAGTCCTCATCTCGGTTCACGCTGCCAGGTGGGAATTCATTGTTGTACTGGGCCACCACCTCTTCGAAATCACTTTTGCTAAAATCGATTGCCTCAAGCAATTCTGCTATGTGTATATCCATTTGTGGTTTTGGTTTCAAGGGATCAGCAATCGTATGGGTTTATATGTTTACTAAGCAGTTTTATGAGAGAGATTTGATTGATTTCATTACTCTCTCAGTACAAACACTGTATTTATTGAGTCTTTGGTATTTACAAAAATGCCACTTCAACTAACTGACAGGTTGTTATGATTTAAACTAATCCAATTAATTAACCCTTCTCAAGCGAAGTGTCAGCTGGAGCCATACTAAGCTTGGAATTAACAATTTAAATCTTTTAAAATTAATGGGATAAAAATTATAAATGTGATTTAAAAATTATATTTTTTTATATTTTGTGATATTAGATACATAATATAGATACACACACACACAAGTTGGCTAAGCTCAAAACGTTTCTTCCTAGCCTCCAGAATAAATGATTCGGTTTTCCAATTTTCAAAGTAATAATCGATCAAAAGCATTAGATTTCCAATCTATATTAAAATGTGTTTGGAGACCAAATTTTTTTGGAATTTTTTTACTATTTATTAAGATGATTTGGAAGCCGTTGTTTTCAATGATGCAAAATATTAATAAAGCAGCGATTTTCAAACCATCTTAATAAATTGAGATAAAGGATGTAATCCATATGGACCATGTTGGAGCACCAAAATGATGGTGCATTTGAGCCCTCATATATATATATATATATATAGAAAGAGAGAGAGAGAGAGAGTAAGATTACCATACATTGCAATGCATAGGCATATTTGTACATTGGACTATAAATTATCGGATTCGAAGTCCAAATAACTCATTTAATACTCTTCTGTACAATTACAAAAACATGAAATAAAGATTCTCAAATTCATTTCTTTATATATCTTTATCTTCTCTGCTTAATTAATATCGTCTCAGAGCCTAATGGCATACGGATTAGGTAGATAAAGCCGATTAACGTAAACAAAACTTGAGTGTCAATCAAAACCGTTACTTGATCCTTAAATTTATTTTATTTTTAAAAGTTGACTGGAGAGTAAACGGCCCAATTAACTTGATTAACCAGCACACAAAGTCACAAATATTATCTGACTTGAATCCATGTACGTAGACTCCAACCTAATTAACATGACCTGAACCAAACAACTATGTTATTATTCATTGATTCGCTGAAACCTAACCGCAACCCATAATCAATTATTTAACTAATCTAAGTGTCCAAGTAAAACTGAAAACAATTATTGAAAAATTGACATTAAATAGTTGGGTTGGGTACGATAGCTTGACTTCCAATCTTTACTAAACAAAATAGAACATGACAATTGTAATGTAATTATCCATGATAATGCGAGGAGAGACGGTACGTAGTTTTTGTTAAATTAGAAAGATACTATATGTTATACACAAAAATCTATTTGAATATATTTACTACGCCTCTTATGGTTTTATTAATATTTTAATAAATTTGGATTATTACCCAAATCTACAGAGAATCTCGAGATGACACAAACAACCTAGATATACAGACATCATATATTAATTTGTGGTAATTCTAAATTAAACTAAATTTACTGAAGTACTTTTACAACACGTTAAATGCGTCTATAGATAATATCACAAAAAGATGACAGATAATGTATAAATATTACCATTGACATGATATAAACTTTTGGTCATCAAATATAAAGACATATGCATGTAAATATTTGTTAGAATGTATGTTTAACACTTTAATTGTGTGACTCGATCTAAAGGATGTACTCCACAAATCGGTCGTGTAATCGAAAATAAATTAAGGAAAAGAAAGGAAGTGTGTTCACCTCCTCTATACTTTAAATCGAGAGTGAATAAAATCAGAAGTATTTAAACCTCATAGTATTTAAGCAAAATAGCATCTTACAGTAAAAGGTTGAAATGACAAAATTGTGCAATATATGAAAAAGTTATATAACAAAAATAAAACATAATAAATGTTAGAATTCTTAGTGCATTATACATTCGTAAATTACAAAAGAAAAATGATCCTTCCAATCAGTTTGAAGTTAAAAGCATTGCATGACTAACAATTTACAATAGTTTTTTGGCATGTAATATACATAAAAGAAGAAACAAAATAGTAAAATCTGAGTTACTATCAATTATCGAATATGCAAAAATAGCTCCCGCATCATGACATACTAAAGTCAAGCCATCTAATAATATATAGTTATATTTAGATGGAGAAATAATTCATCTAAAGTTTTGAAGGAAAAATATCTAATTAAAGATGTTACGAGATGATCGTATATGTAAATTTTTCCACATAAAATTCTCTTTCGTCTAATATCGTCACATATCCCTATTTACAAAACCCTAACAAAAGCAAAACATACCTCTCTCTCAACCCTTTGGCTTCCACCTCAAGGTGCTATAGTATGATGAAGAAGAGAAAGGAGGAGGCTATTAAAATAGAAAGGAATTGGGCAGACCTTCTGCCAGAACTTTCCCTCTCATCCTGAAAAATCTCCCCTACATCTCTGATTTTGTCCAATCTGGAGCAGTTTGCAAGCCTTGGCGTCTCTCTTCCTTTGTGGTCGACTTGCCACCACAATCCCCTTGGATCCTCAGGGAAAGCGATGGATCCGATCTGGAGTTCTACTCCATGGCTTTCAACAAAGTATACACTATCCATTCTCCCTGCTCCTCTGGTAGGAGGCCCTTTAAACCTGTTGGTGGTTACATGCTCACTGGCCAATTTGGTTATTACGATAGCTTGTTTCTTCTGAATCCCCTGAACAATAGAGAGCTTCCTCTCCCTGTAATACATGAATGCAATCCATATCTGCTTTCAAACAGTAATCCTCCAAGTTTTCAAATTGGCCATTATATGCATGCCTCCAAGACTAAAATGTCAGTTCGTTGTAAGCCCGGTGATGATAGGTGGGAAATCATTGGACCTGGACACGAGTTTAAATACCACTGTTACTTTTTGAAGGGTTTTCTTTTAAGGGTTTGTAAAGATCGTAAGAATCAAAATGGGGTTACAAAAATTTGGGATATTAGTAGCCGTAAAGAGCTCTATGTCATACCACCACCCGTATATGAAGATATGTGCTTGGGTCCTTACCTCGTGGAGTCTTGTGGAGATATATTGGCTGTTGGTTATAAGCGGGACACTAATTGGACGAATTATAAATTTTTTGTTCACCTTCTTGAATTTGACAATGGAAAACGGAATCCTTGTTGGGTCAAGCTTAGCAGCATTGGAGACAGAATATTGTTCTTTTGATTTTCCAGTTGGTACTGGTCGTGGTTTCAGTCTCAGAGCGAGTGATTTTGCCGGATTCAAAGGGAACTGCATCTACTTCGTATACAATGACATACCATATTTAGATGACGTTCAGTTGATCAATATGTATGACATAAAGAATGGTGAAACAGGATTTATCAAAACCCCTTTCAATGCAGAAAGCAACATTACTTGGTTTATGCCTACTTTAAACTATATATGACATCAACTCATTTTATATATGATTGGTGTAAAGGGAACTTGGTCCTGTTGGCCGTTTCTTATTGCATTACTTTTCCTTTCTTTTATTCTTAGGGTCTGAAGTTGTTTCTTAGCTTTCAAGTTTATAGATATACTCTCATTGTGTCTGTATTAGTTCTCTTATGATGTAGAACTTAAGGGTTAATGTAAGGAAATCTTGTGTCAATAATGATCACTGTGGATGTTAAATTAATAGATATGAAATTTTAGTGTGCTTTTGACTTGTTTTTGTTGCACCTTGCAGTTGTTTATGTCTAACTTTACATATAAGTAAATTTACATAGAAAAATTCTCAAGTTCATGTTTCTTATGTTGTATTTTACAGAAAAGTATTGTTCTCTGCTTTGACAGCATATCCATGTCTTTAATTTGATTCTTGAAGCTTCATATTTGAAAATGGCATTGTGATGCTAACTCTGCAAAATGAAATCTTGATTTGTAAAATAAATATTCATAGGGATTTACCTGCAACTTTGTTGATCCGTTGTGAATTTGCTCTACTCAGACTCATTTTCTAGCAAAACATCTTTTAATGACTAAAGTTGATCAATGGAACTAAAACTCTGTTGGCTGTTCAAGTTACTTCTTTTTAAACTTCCTAATTTCAGAAGTATGCCTGTTGAACTTTGCAAAATTAAAGCTTACTTGGACTTATGTGCATAATTTCTATTTTTTATTTGCTAAATTTAGGATTTTTAATTGCAAAATAAAAAAGTGCTTTCTCAGTTAAAAAAGGAACAATCTGTTTTCTGGCATGAAATGGATTTTGTTGACGTTATATATAGTTCAGGAGCTCCTCATAATTGGAGAATTAGAATTCTTCAGTTTAATACTTTAATTTGAAAGCATTTGAATTTATTATTTAACTTGGGAACTTTACAGTAAAATAAATATTCATAGGGATTACCTGCAACTTTGTCCATCCCTTGTGATTTTGCCCTTCTCAGACGCATTGTATAGCAAAGCATCTTTGAATGACTAAAGTTGATCAATGGAACCAAAATACCCCTCTTCTAAAATTACAGCTTACTTGGACTTATGTGCATAATTTCTTTTCTTCAGGCCTCAATTTTTCTTTTCAGACCTTTAAAGAACTGATGATTTTGCTAAATTTAGGATTGTTAATTGCAAAATAAAAAAAAAGGCTTTCTCAGTTAAAAAAAAAGAAAGAAAAAAGATGTAACATAAATTTAGGATTCTGATTAGACAGTCTAGATCCACACATAAATATTATTTTACTTGAGTTGTATACTGTTAGACATTTATTATTGGAATTCTGAATATAATATTTTTATTAATTGAAAATGATCAAGAAATATTAATATATGTTATTTCAATTGAATAATGTTATTCATCCCTCTATGGACGGTAAAGACTAGTTTAGTTCTGAAAACATTTTCTGAATTTTATCAATTAAAAAAAAATCCCATTTTGAATTTGTCAGTTTCTTTTCACTAAGAGCCACTAGCCATTCATCAAAACTAGATCAACGGTTAAGATTACGCACAAGAAACACATCTTGTCTCGATTCGTGCCCAAGATGCTTTAATCCCAAGGCTTCTCTCCGGTTTATTATCAATTGATTAACGAGTATTGTCCCAAAGCGGAATTGTAAAATGAAGACGAAGCGCTAATATATGTGCCGTAGCACAACAGGATCTGTTCTATAGGATCGGACTGCACTCTCCTTGCTCGAATATATCAAGGAGCGTTATTAACTGTACTGATCACTCTGATCGATCCACCCGGCAACTATTTTTTCAATTTAAATCCGTTCTTATGTTTTAGCTTTTGCATGTCCTACTAATTTTTTCACACTGCAAACGAACTGTTTGATGAAATGCCTGTCCCTGTCTTTCATGGCTTGCAGCCTTCAATCTAATGATATACTTATACTAAATAAGTAATTTTAATTTGGAAAACTGCAATATTGTCCTATTCATTCTAGTTGTCACAGATCTATGGCTAGAGCATGCAGTGATCGGGGCTTTTTAGTTTTTATGCTTTGATACCAGGCAGACATACTGCCATAGACCTTATTACCTCATTTTATGGTCCATTTTTTGATACATTTCTGAAACTCCTCTACCATCGGATTTTGGTTCATAACTTTTTCATTTTTTTGCTGAAATATTTTTTGACTGCATATCTCTGTATAACTTGAGTTTTTTTTTTTCCTGAATTATTTGTAGATAATTGAATATTTTGATTGTTAGTTAAAAAAAAAAAGAATAGTAAAATCTGAGTTACCATATATCAATTATCGAATATGCAAAAATAGCTCCCGCATCATGACATATTAAAGTCAAGCCATCTAATAATATATAGTTATATTTAGATGGAGAAATATTAATTTAAAGCTTTGAAGGAAAAATATCTAATTAAAGATGTTACCATGAGCATATATCTAAAAAATTTCCACATAAAATTCTCCTTCGTCTAATATCATCGCATATCCCTCTTTTACTAAAACCCTAGCAAAAGCAAACCATACCTCTCTCAACCCTTTGGCTTCCACCTCAAGGTGCCATAGTATGATGAAGAAGAGGGAGGAGGCTATTCAAATAGAAAGGAACTGGGCAGACCTTCTGCCAGAACTTTTCCCTCTCATTCTGAAAAATCTCCCCTACATCTCCGATTTTGTCCTATTCCGAGCAGTTTGCAAGCCTTGGCGTCTCTCTTCCTTTGTGGCTGACCTGCCACCACAATTCCCTTGGATCCTCAGGGAAAGCAATGGATCCGATCTGGAGTTCTACTCCATGGCTTTCAACAAAGTATACACCATCCGTTCTCCCTGCTCCTCTGGTAGGAGGCCCTTTAAACCTGTTGGTGGTTACATGCTCACTGGCCAATTTGGTTATTACGATAGCTTATTTCTTCTGAATCCCCTGAACAATAGAGAGCTTCCTCTCCCTGTAATACATGATTGCAATCCATATGTGCTTTCAAACAGTAATCCTCCAAGTTTTCAAATTGACCATTATATGTATGCCCCCAAGACTAAAATGTCGGTTCGTTGTAAGTCCGGTGATGACAGGTGGGAAATCATTGGACCTGGACACAAGTTTAAATACCACTGTTACTTTTTGAAGGGTTTTATTTTAAGGGTTTGTAAAGATCGTAAGAATCAAAATGGGGTTACAAAAATTTGGGATATTAGTAGCCGTAAAGAGCTCTATGTCATACCACCACCCCTATATGAAGATATGTGCTTGGGTCCTTACCTCGTGGAGTCTTGTGGAGATATTTTGGCCGTTGGTTATAAGCGGGACACTAATTGCATGAATTATAAATTTTTTATTCACCTTCTTGAATTTGACAATGGAAAAGGGAATCCTTGTTGGGTCAAGCTTAGCAGCATTGGAGACAGAATATTGTTCTTTGATTTTCCAGTTGGTACTGGTCGTGGGTTCAGTCTCAGAGCGAGTGATTTTGCTGGGTTCAAAGAGAACTGCATCTACTTTGTATACAACGGCATACCGTATATAGATCACGTTCAGGTGATCCGAATGTATGACATAGAGAATGATGAAAAAGTATTTATCAAAACCCCTTTCAATCAGGAAAGCAACATTACTTGGTTTATGCCTACTTTAAACTATATATGACATCAACTCATTTTAAGATTGGGGTAAAGGGAACTTGGTCCTGTTGGCTTTTTCTTATAGCATTAATTTCCCTTTCTTTTATTCTTAGGGTCTGAAGTTGTTTCTTAGCTTTCAAGTTTATAGATATACTCTCATTGTGTCTGTATTAGTTCTCTTATGATGTAGAACGTAAGGGTTAATGTAAGGAAATCTTGTGTCAATAATGATCACTGTGGATGTTAAATTAATAGATATGAAATTTTAGTGTGCTTTTGACTTGTTTTTGTTGCACCTTGCAGTTGTTTAGATCTAACTTTACATATAAGTAAATTTACATAGAAGAATTCGCAAGTTCATGTTTGTTATGTTGTATTTTACAGACAAGTATTGTTCCTTGCTTTGACAGCATATCCATGTCTTTAATTTGATTCTTAAAGCTTCATATTTGAAAATGGCATTGTGATGCTAACTTTGCAAAAGGAAGCCTTGATTTGTAAAATAAATATTCATAGGGATTTACCTGCAACTTTGTCCATCCCTTGTGATTTTGCTCTTCTCAGACTCATTTTCTAGCAAAGCATTTTTTAATGACTAAAGTTGATCAACGGAACTAAAAGTCTAAAACTCTGTTGGCTGTTCAAGTTACTTCTTGAGAACTTATTTCAGAAGTATGCCAATTGAACTTTGCAAAATTAAAGCTTACTTGGACTTCTGTGCATAATTTATTTTTTCTTCAGGCCTCTAATCTTATCAGACCTTTAAAGAACTGATGATCTTGCTAAATTTAGAATTGATAATTACAAAATAATAAAAGGGCTTTCTTAGTAAAAAAAAAAAAAAGTAACATAAATATAGGATTGCTAATTTTGCAATCCGAAATTTTTTTATTGTTAAATATTATGTTACATTAGGTAATGCAAACTCAACTGCTCCCTTCCTCATTCTCCCCCTCTACTATATATTGATGTCTATTGAGTTGTATATTGTTAGATATTTATTATTGGAAATTCTAGCATATTTGTTTTGATGTCGAACTCTAAATATATTTGAGAATCAATGTACGAAATGGGTTTTAATAAAATGAAGTTTTCCTAGCAAAATGGCTCTGACTAGACAAAAATAGTATGGTTAGTGGAAATTGGACCGATGACCTTACAAATACCAACTAGAACTCAAACCACTGGACTACTAGTACACATTTATTATTTTATGAGGAGGTCTGAACTATAAAAAAGTTTAATTAAATTTTAATATACATAATTAAAAAATTTAAAATCATAGGGTGTCTTAGCACCTCCTGACACATATGTAGATCTGCCCCTAACAGCAAGTCAACAACCAACTTGTATTTTTAGTTTTCAAGTTTCTTCATTAGTGTTGTGTTTTAAGATTCGATAATCTTTGTTGGGCCTTGATTCTGAGTGAGGCCACTAGCCCACTATCAAATAAGAGAGGTGGATGTAGGAATTTCGGGTAGGTTAAAGTGCAACAATTCGAATCAGTTCAAGATTTGTTTACTATCCAAAAACCAGAATCCATGTATAGAATTAATTCCAAGATATAAATGGAGTTTACCACTAGATGCGCAGTGGAAATCTTCGTCTAGTTGCTCCAACAGTTGTCCTCTTCTTCTCCTTTAACGCGTCATATATACACACTAGCACAGCAGATGTGTCTCTATTAGTATCCACACGAATAGTTGACAAACTGCTGTAATTCAGTATGCTAGTACCGAACTGACAGCCCATTTCTTTCTCTCTATATCTCTTTCATTTTTTGAAGAAAGGTAAATAGAATGGCTAACCGAATTTTGAACAGATCACTGCATATTTATAAAACATATGCACTATCTTGTTTGAGCCTATTCATGGCACCAATTCGTGGAGCCTTTTCAGAAGACCTTATCTGATCTGATCAGATCAGATCAGATCAGATGAGAATAGAACATAAATTCGGGCCTAGCCCAATAAGACGTGATCCATATTAACTATTAATGTGGCCCATAATATTCTGGCCTATTAGTACATCTCTAACAGTATCTCACTTGTACTAAAGTCAAATATTTTAAACTTGTTTTCAACCTTGTTCTTGTGTATGACCCAATATGTTCATATAATATTGGCAGTGAGCTGAAAATTCTTTTCGACACACAAATCATAAGCGGTCCCTAGCAGGGCATCATGACTACCCAAACTATATGAATGCCAATATCCGATAAGTACCTCACAATTATTTATGTTAATCCCTTTATCACTTGATATCTTGATTGTACTCAAAGCAGGATATGTGTCATCTTTGTGTAGTACAATATTTGATTTCTCATACCAAAATTAGATTGACTTTCATATGATTGACTATCAACCATATAGCACAGTAATACATTTTTCAATCTATCTTTCTAGAGGGGCCCAGAGACATCATACTCTCAATATATGAGAGGGATAAATTTCATCTTGATCACTCACATTTCTTCACATGATTCATAATGTACCCAATTACTACCTTTATAATTACCTAGTTAGGGCTAACGTTTGATAGCATCAAAGTATACAATTCTCATTGAAGAAATCAATGATGATCTCAGGTCAAATGATTTAACAAAAATATTGTATAAAATAAACTGATGACACATAATAATCCATACAGTATTTTATAGCGGATTTGTCCAATACTATGTTTGTCAAACATATATCCATGTGATTGCATTGGATATCCCATATCAATGATCCATAAAACATAATAATTTACAATCAATCCACATACTAGTCTATAAATTATTAGTGTCCCAACTAACAATAAAGACTAGGGACTATTTAGAATAATATTGCATTCCATTATAAAGTTTTACGATCCAATTCATCAAATTGATGATAAATAATAAGCAATAAATTATTCATGGAACATTACAATATTTTATTCATAAAACATAAACATACAAACAAACATCTAAATTATCAACCTCTGCAGCATAACAATAATCACTACAGCCAATCACTCATGTATCTAATACCTATAGCTCTAGTATGCATATCATGTTTAACTTGCGAGAGAGGTTTAGTCAAAGGATCTGTCACATTTGCATTCGTTGCTATCTTGCATATTTTAACATCACCTCTATTCACAATCTCTCGAATAAGGTGAAAACATCGAAGTATGTGTTTGGACTTTTGGTGTGATCTTGGCTCCTTAGCCTGTGCGATTGCTCCATTATTATCTGTTGTACCCTAAAATATTGGGAAATAATTATTTGGACAAAGATGCCATTTAATCAGGTCAAATTGACCAATTAACATGTCAACCATATTTTAAATGGTTCAAATTCATAAAATAGGAAGCAAATTTCTCAAAATAAAATTCATGATTAAATTCTATACAAATAATCATGAATTTTGATATATTATACACTTCATAACTCAAAATGGTTGGAAAGTTATGAATTTTTAAAATAAATACTGACATGGCATGCCTTGATTTATGCCACATGGCACAGGGTACCCCTAGCATTTAACCTAGTAATCCTGGGTGCAAGTTAGGTGATACAAAGCAAAGTGGGGCTCTATTTTCAAAGTTTTTAAATTTCAAACAGTCGATCCAAACTATTCAACATAATGGATATGTTAAAATGTGCTTGCATATCAAATTTTACATTTTTTGGAATTTTTTTACTATTTATTAAGTATATAACAAAATCGCTATATTCTGACCATTGAATTTTTGTACCCATGCATCTTAATAAATAGTAAAAAAATTCAGAAAAATATAAAATTTGATCTGCAAGTGCATTTTAACATATCCATCATGTTAAACGGTTTGAATTGACTGTTTGAACTTTAAAAACATAGAGTGTAATCCAGTGTTACCAAAAAAGGTGTAATTGGATCCCTCCTCATATATATATATATAGAGAGAGAGAGAGAGTTAGGCTGGGGTGCTATGGATAGCATAGTGACCTCCCGTGCTACGGCTCAATATTCAAGTTTTCAAAATCCAAACGGTCGATCCAAACCGTTCATTGTTTAATCCATATTGAAATGTGCTTGGAGACCAAATTTTACATTTTTTGGAATTGTTTTACTATTTATTAAGCATTTTTGAAACCGTTGTTTTTCAGTGGTGCAGAATTTTAATAAAAACAGCGATTTTGAAACCATCTTAATAAATAGCAAAAAAATTCCAAAAAATGTAAAATTTGGTCTCCAAGCACATTTCAATATGGATTAAACAATGAATGGTTTGGATCGACCGTTTAGATTTTGAAAACTTGAATATTGAGCCGTAGCACGGGAGGCCACTATGCTATCCATAGCACCCCAGCCTAACTCTATATATATATATATATATATGAGGAGGAATCCAAGACCCAAGGCGTTTAGGTTTGTTTTTTGAGATCAGGCTCTAAGACCCAAGGTGTTGAATCAAGCACGGTTAACAGTTTGGCACAATGAGGGAGTTCAAATGTTCAATCCTAATTGGCAGCTTTTTCTATATGCATGTGAACAAATAAGTTGCTCTCTACTGTATAACGGAGCACGTAGGATGGCATGCATGCATGGCACTGTTCAGTCTATTAATTATGACATTTATATTTTAAGCGCTAGTTTTAGTTGTTACTTCTAGCTAGGTCAACTATGGGCCTCTACAGTTGAGCCTAGTTTTTGAAATATGATTTAAACCAATTTAAATTTAATGAAACACCCTGGCATCCTATGAGATATCTCAAAGTTTGAGTGGATCTATACAAAATCTGGATCATTCAA
>JARJHM010001055.1:0-81179 GCA_033356055.1 Carex pumila | reverse complement strand
CGTAATTTTTATTTGCGACCCACACTCCCAGCAGACCGCCTCTAACAGAGGCGGTATGCTAAAGTCCTGACTGCCTAGACCACGGGCGGTACACTAGGGATGACTATTTATTCGTTTTTCCTATCTCTCTTCTCACTCCAACATCAATCTACCTCCCACCTTAAAGGTAGAGAGAAAGGAAAAAGAGCTGAAGGCGATTTCGGACGATTTTCTGAGCGACTACAGCTACAGGTAATTTTTTTATTATTTTTTATATATTTTTTGTAATTATTTTTTAAATATTTCTTTTAATTACTTTTAAAATATTTATTTCAATTATTTTTTAAATATTTTCTAATTATTTTCTAAGTAACTGTTGATTACTGTACAGTTAGTATTTAATTACGCACATAATTAGCTTTCCTAATCAATTGCTGTCATTTGAAACCCTGGTTATAATGGCTCCCAAGATTGGAAAAAATAGAGAGAACTAAAACCGAACGCGAAGCAAAAAGAACACTTATTAATAATTTTTGGATGGCTGAAGCCTACGCGCTGAGGAATGTGGAAAGAATGTTTTCACCCAAAAATAATGAAGAATTTCTTAGCACTCTTGATCCATCAATTAGAAAAATGCTGATGGAAGGTTGGATGGACAGGGTCCCTTCACCTGGATGGGGACAGTGCTGCTTATGTGAGCTGAAGGGAGATATGGTGGATATGTTCTTCTGTTATAAATGTGGCAAAGCTGTTCATCCCAATTGCATGGACCCGCATGCAGATCTGCTGAATGATGCTCGTCTCACTACGTGGGAGTGTCCTGCGTGTGTCCGTCGGGCTGAGGAAAAGAATGGAGCAAGCTCCTCAGCTCATAAGGCTTAGCCCCCAATTGTATGCTGTTGTAGTATTTTGCTTATGCGAATTGATTTATTTGGTTTGAACTATGTTATGAACTTTCATTGCGCTTTTGATTGTACTGTTTAACTTTTTATTATTGAACTATGTTAAACTATTTTTAGAACTATATATGTATATGTCTATATGTGTATGTGTATGTATACGTGTATGTGTATATGTGTATATTATACATATGGTTCACCAAAAAAAAAAAATCAAAGTTATAAAAATTTATGACATCACTTTGTAAATATATCAATTATTTTATTTTTTGGCATACATATACACATATACGTAATATTTTATTTTTTGACATACACATACACATACACATATACATAAACCCTAAATCCTAAATTTTTTTTCACAAAATTATTTAAATCAAAATACTAAGATTTCTCTCTAAAAAAAAAAAAATGAGGCGCCCCAGGGGCTAGCGCCTCACTAGCCATATGGAGCGCCCCATGGAGAATTTTAGGCCGCCCTGAGCCTAGGCGGTCAGGACATGTTTAAAAAAAAATTGGGAACATGAACATTTGTAAATTTTCTTTTTTTTTTTAGGAATATTAAAAAAAATGGCCGGAGAGACTCCAGCAACCTCCTCTTTGAAATTAAATAAAAGCTACAGATTTCCTTGTCTACATTTCATTCTTTACTTGCATCTCATTTAATGAGGACTCATTTAAAGGAAACTTAAAACAATACAAAAACAAGTGCTTTCGACATACAAAGTTGCAGACTGATATGAATCATATGATTGAAACAAATATTACAAAAAAATAAGAAATAGAGAACATAATTGATCTTATTTCATCAGAACCAGCGATTTTGACCTAATTTTGTCGGGCCAGCGATTTCGACGAAACTTTTTGCGACTTCGACTACGAGTCCCAGAGTCAGTGTGCGTTTTGGAGAGTACGAGTCAGAGAAAGAGAGAGCAACTAAGAGAAAGCCAGCTATTGTGTTACGTTACGAAATTTTAATAATTAATTTCAAATGATTTCAAAACAAGAATCGAAAATTATGCTAACAAAATGAAAGTTTAAATCTTAATTACGATTTCTCTAAATAAATAAGTTAAGTGTGAATCGAAGTTGCATCGAAATTTTGAAGTTCTAAGCCTTTATAGGTCGAGTGCGGGTGACTGACCCACACTGATTTCTGTTTTTCTTAAATTGCCTTTGAAATTTCTGTGAGTGCGGATAGGTTGACCCGCACTACAAGTGGGTGCATCCGCACTCATGATTTGCTGTGTTGAGCTGAACTTTTATGAAATTGGCTAAGTACTAGGTGCGGATGGGTTGACCCGCATTACAGGTGGGTGCGTCCGCACTCATGAAATTCTGTGTTGATCTAAATTTTCCTAAATACTTAGTGCGGATGGATTGAACCGCACTGTGGGTGGGTGCGTCTGCACTCATGAAATCATGTGTTGATCTGAATTTTCTAAAATTCTTCTAACTACTGAGTGCGGATAGAAAATATTTTCTGAAATTTTTAATAGGTAGAAAATCAATTTATCTAAAAATTATAGGCCATCCAAAAAGAATATTTTTTTATCTAAAAAATTGTAAAATTTTTTTAAAAAAAATGTAAAATTTGATTTCCATGTACACTTTTCACATGAAGGTTATGTTGTGCGGTTTGGAATTGACTACTTGAACTAAATTTAGAAACAACATATGAATCTATAGTACAGCATGATGGGCACTTTGTAAAGTACCATAGTTCATACAATAAAATATTCATATAATCTTAGTTCTATAAATCATAGAATAATAACATCAATTTCGTATGCCAAACAAAATAAAAAATGGAGTTTATTATTACATACGCAGTTTGTGCACCATATAAACATATGTTGCTGCAATTACATTAATGTAGCCGCATTTCAAAACATTGCTTAAAACGGTATAAGAGAACATTGAAAGTAGTTAAAAATCAGACTTGACATGAAGCAGTTACCAGTAAGTTACCTCCTTTTTTTTGGTCTACTTTGTCAAAGAGGCACAAATACTTAATTTCATGAGCCAGTTAATACCTCTAATTTTTTAGGTGAAGTGCAGCTTTCCGGGTAATGCTGGTACAACAAGATTATAATACTCTAGGAGTACAAGTTTAATTGATATTGTTTTTATTTAAGCATTGAATGCCTGTGCTGCGGTAGCACCATTTTCGTCAAAAAAATAAGAAAAAAACAACTAGAATCATAATATGCAACCAAAGACAACTTATACAAGTAAATCCACAATGATTTTACACGAGCTTCAGCAATTTGGAAAAATAAAGGAAAAGACAACACAGTTATTCTCTGCCAAGACCAACGACACTAACCCTCATTAAAAGAAAACATAAACCTGACAAAGGACAACATGGAGCTAAACAGCAATTCGATGCCTGCCTTTTGCAACCCTTCGAGCAATTACTTTCCTTCCTCCTGTAGTTGCTTTCCTGCAAGGAAATAAAACAAAATGTAATTTATGAATACGGTTAAGAATTCAAAAGCTAAAGGTCTTTCTACTTACACATATGACTTCAAAAAAGGAACAAAAAAAAAAAACTAACAAAATTTGGAACGATATTACACCATGCGTGTAACTAACACAAACTCTTTGAGATATTTGCAAATGATAGCCAACACCAGAATAGCAAGATTGTAAAGGATTTCTTACAAACAGGTAACTTGCCCTTGTGCAATTCACAAATCTTGCATTTCAACAAGTCCGATTGTAAAGATTTTTATATTGGGTTGCAGAATTATATGCAAATATTATTCTTTAAAATAACCATTCATGTTGGGTACTAATGAGAAGATAAGCGTTGACTATATGGATCCCACAACAGACAATTTAGTCATTTTTGCTTGAGATACCCTTGATTTTATGGAATTGTGATCAATACTCCAGAATATGCTTGTGTAAATAAATAAGAAGTGCTGGGTGATGTTTACATATCTAGCAAATTAACAAGAGCAATTGTAATCTTAAATTAATGGCAGTCATTTGAAAAGTTTAGAACAAGAAAGAGAGACCTTGTAAGGAAACCATGAGCCCTCTTGCGCTTGAGGGTACTAGGTTGGTAGGTTCTCTTGGTATGAAACAGCATTGGCTCGTTAGACAGTGCATCATTCTCTGTATAATATAACAACATAAATTAGACAACCCCTCTGATGCATATGTTATATATTCACTTGTAGAGTTACTTATGATGTGAGGATATCCTTTTAATTAATTCGCAAACAAGGATAACTAACAAGTAAAGAACTTTCAATTACATACCCAGGGAAAATGGAAATCAGTATGTCCAGAGATCATATTCATTTTTGTTATTGAATAGACAACCAAACTAAAAACACTGACTACAAATCTCAAAAGATGGGTTTTCTATGATCAGGTAAGAGTTTTCCTTGTATCCCTTTTTTTATTGCCTCAATCTTTTCTAACAACTGAGACAGGGTTCAATTGAGGCATTACTGCCCAGATTCATTATAAACAAAGTGGCTATTAAATGCAATATAGCTCTATTCAATGGAACAGAGAACCCGGTAAGAAATTGGTTCGGATGATAAAAATGAAAAAATAAATAACCTTCTCCTATGAAGAACCGAAGAGAAGGTAGGCCACAAGGGAAGGAAATCTCCGATGGAGAAAGCAATCGCTTTATTGTTTCCTCGTCAATTCTCCTCAAATCTTCATTTCGAGGAGACTCATGGATCGGTAAACTGGGGAGAAAAGACTGAAAGGGAGATGTAGAACCGATCTGATGAAGGCGAAGTGGAATTGAACTGCCATTAGAGAGAAAAAGGCGATTGATTAGAGAAGATCCAGCTCGAGCTAGGGTTTTCGACGACATTTTGCGCAAAATGAAGGTTAAAACCCTAGTATATCTGTATCTTGTTCTTCTCCAGTTTTCAGTAGAGAGACTGGACTCGCTGATCTGCTAATTTCATTTACACCCTCGAAAACATCAGAAATATGAATCCCAATTGTACGCTCGGATTTGCGCATATTTTGAACTTTTTCGTCACAAACCCAGCAATCAGTATACATCTATCTTGCGAGAAAGGAAACCTACAACCAAATCGGGCTATTAATTTATTCTCTATTCAAAATATTAGGCCATAACTGGTTGGATATATTTAGGCCTGTAGCGTTTGATTTAAATCGGACGGTTCTCTCAGCCCAGGAAATGCCTTTTCATCTTTGGTACAATCAGCTCATGAAATTCGAATGGTCCAATTTCCATAGATGCAAATGCGCAAATGTGATATGTTGGGCTTTGTTTATGTTGGAGGTGCTTATGATTAATTGTGAATGTAAACTTCAATTTTTATTAGCATCACTATCAGACGCTTACGTAAATTAAGAAGTTCTAACTAAAACGAAGACTGATGGATGTTGCTATTGACTTATTGTTATGATCCTTTCAAAATTGAAGATGCCTAATTGCATGGATATTTTTTATTAATTAGGATTAAAATGTCTTATTGTTTTCATGTTTTTGATCATGTCTCACATTCTTATTTTTATTTTCAAATTTGAGAAGAAAATATTTTCTCTGTGTCTCTCTCTTCACACTTTTAAATAATAGCTATTCCAACATTTGCAAGGAACAGAGAATAACAAGTATTCTAACTATTCTAAATAGTAAAAATATTGTTTTGATGCACATTATTATTCCAAATAGCCCTATTCTCGAATAGCCCCCTATTCTAGCTATTCTCACTTCATCCAAATATACCCATAGAGGTTGGCTGAATTAAAGTGACAGTTCCTGAGTCTTGGTGCTATAAATTGGTTTTATAATTTTCAAGTTCAAATAGTCAATATAAACTGTTAAATGTGATATCTATATTAAAATGTGCTTGGAAACCAAATTATATATATATTTTTAATTTATTTATTATTTATTAAGATTGTTTGAAAATCGCTGATTTTAATAAATAATAAAAATATATAGACTATTGAAAACAATAATTTTCAAACCATGTTAATAAATAATAAAGAAATTACAAAAAATATAAAATTTGATCTTCGCGCACATTCTAATATAGAGATCACACTGAATAATTTTAATTAATTGTTTGAACTTTGAAAATTATAAAATTGAATTAGTACGACAATAACACATGAATTATCATTTTGATCTTACCTCTCTCTCTCTATATATATGTTTTTGTGTAAGGAAAATAAAATGAGTCTTAATTTTTCTTTTTCACTTTCCCAAATGCTGTTATATTTCATATTCGACTTCTTTTAAAGGGAAGTATCGGAGGCGTATGCGCACTGGGGGTACGAGATTAGTGACGTAAGGCGACATGTCACTTGATATATCGGACGCTTATCAATATCTAATATAATTAAGTACAGAGCAATATATAACGTATCGGGTAACATATCTTTAATTCTTAGTGTCTGATCTGTGACAAATTTGCCTTTAACCCCTGGTAACCCTGGTTAGATTGTTGTGTGCCAGTGTGATAGAGAACTCTAGAGAAGTCCCTTGTGACCTGGTCCCACTTTGCGCCTCTTCAAAATTTTTTAGTTTAATGCATCTCGCCCGTCTGATCAGATCAGAGCCAATCCGGCGGACACCTATGACGCATGGGACCTTTTAATATTAGTGCGGATCTCAATCGGACGGTCCAGATTTATTAACGGACATTCCGTTAATGCAGACTGCAGAGGGTACCAATTAGCATCAACTACGCTAACACCTTGTTTGGATGGAGAGTAGAGGAAGGAATGGAAGATAAAGAATAGAAGAGAATGGAATGAAATAGAAATGAAGATTAACATATTTAATCCTTTCATGTTTGGATGATTAATGAGAGAAAATAAATTTAACTTTTATTTTCGTCTTATTTTTTGTTTGATTGATTAAAATTTAGGAGGTTAATAAAAAATTCGGTAACTGTTGTAGGTTTGAGAAAAAAATCTTGTATGAAAATTATATATGTAAAATATAGAATTGGACATTTGTGTTATTTTAAAAAAATATATTTGTAATAAAATTTATTTTCATCCATTACACTCCAATTTGAAAAGAAAACTAATTTTATTAAGGAAAAATTGTGCCAATACCATTGCAAAATCTCTAATTTTGAAAAATGCCACTGCAAAGTTTGAAATTCTGCCAATGCCATTATAAACTTCATTTATTCCTAATTTTGCCATTCTTATAAAAATTTTATACTACTTTCATTAAAATTAATCTAAAAAATTCAGTCAATAAATACGTATTTATGTATTCCAATTATACCCTTGATCTAAAATGAATGACAGCATAGACGATCTCCTCTCTTCTCTTTCACGGAGCCAACTCCTCTGACGCGAGAGAGGAGAATCGCCTCCTCTCCTCTTCCATCTATTGCAATCGCTCTCTTCTCTGAAATCGCTGATCTATCAGCCTCCTCTCCTTGAGGATGGTGCTCAGCAACTGTACCGTTCTCTGGAGCACGACATAGGGGTACCAAAGTACTTCAATTTCCGTTCTTCAACCAATGATAATAAGCCCAAGTCACCAGCCGTCATCGGCCAACGTCTCACCAAATTAATGGTTGCCATGCTTGAAGCCTATGCTTCTGATGACAAGTATCACGTGGACTATGCTGGCATTGCTGCCAGTGAAGAATTTAGAAGGTAACCGATCATTCTCGGAAAATTTTTGTTGTCTGGAATTTACTTAATGAGTTATTCATTTATTCAATTATTTATTTTCTTGTTAGCAGCATGAGGTTGACATAAAATGCTAAAATTAAATAGTTAGGAAGTTACAAAATTGCATAAAATTAGTAACATTTGAACTTCTTAGTTCTTACTAAAAAAATATTTTATGCTAGTTTATGAAATTTACCAGTAATTAAAAAGTTCAATCAAATTCTAGGTACCGTGTACCTCTCCCGAATCTTCAAATGGTATATATATATATTTATGTATTAATACGCTTGATTTTTTTCTGTTCTTTCCAGAAGTTTTTTTTGTTTCTTACTCTGGAAAAAATTATATTTGCCCCCAAAAATTCAAACTACCAGTATAAAACATGAAAACTTCTCTGTTTTTTTAAGAATTAAAGATTTTAAAACAACCATTCTGGATTCTCTTAGGTACAGTGCTGATTTTGGACAAGATAAAGTCGAGGTTCTCAATTGGGTCTTGAACTACTTGGATTCAACCAAAGCCGGCCTTTTGTCACACCTGCTCAATGATGGTGGGGCCGTCAGTATATCTTACCAGAATTTTGATTGGTCCTTGAACTGTTAAGACGGTTGACATGAAAGCTGCTTTCTTGTTCAAAAACTGATATTGTTTCAGAACCTAGTATATATGATTCCTAGAAACAAATAAACATGTCATAGTATCTAAAGAGAAAATATATTGTATATAGTATTGTTAGTGTGATTTGTGAGAGACATGGGGAAGAATGTACTTAGCCATGTGCTTTGATGTGCTTCTGAGCAAACTGCTTAGGATAGTACTGTAGAAGGAATATGAATTTTGGCATTTTTGTATGTAAAAGGATAATGAGGGTGTTTCATAAACCTTAGCAGATACTAATTAATTAATTAGTCACTAGCATTTGTAAGAGACCCATGCACTCCTAGCCAATGGGCATTGCTTTTTGGACAGTTATGCTATCTTCAAAAACTCCTCAAGTTGAAAATGAGAGAATTACCTTCACTTCTAACTAGAACTGTGTTTGTAATTTTACATTTCCTCAAAACAAGCTATTCACCTAGATAAATTTCGTCGGAGGTTACTTAGCTTTGCTCTTTATCACGAATTGTCGCTAAACTTTAATTTGTTGCTCGATAGTCGGTAGCTATTAAACTTTAATTTCTTTTCTTCTTTTTTTCTTTTCCCTTTATATAGTTAAAATCATTGTACCAAGGGAACCAACCCCCAAACAGTTAGGTAGTTACATAAACAACAATAATTTTATTACTTCATACATAAATTTACAACAAACAGAACAAAACAATTAAACAAAATAATTCAGCAAAGAAAAGACACCAAGAACAAATTAATGAACTTCCAAAATGAAAATGAAGCTGCTTTTGCCATGTATAGATTTTTGAAACCCGCTAATAATTGTCCGGAGTAATTTCGGTCTGGACTGGCCCCACTATTGAGTCGTTGTCATGTGTATGAACTGTTTTAAGCAAAGGTGGCAACATCTGATACACTCCCGGTTTGATCCTGAACTGTTTTAAGCAAAGGTGGCAACATCCGATACACTCCTGCCACCTCCTTCATGGCCCCACCTTCACCGCCGCCTTCACCACCATTAGTCCATATACTGATTTTTGGTTGTAATCCCTTGACTCCATCAGCATTGATCTTGGCTATCTCTTGGTACATGCTCCCGTTAATCATCAGGTAACCACGCTGAACAGGACTAATATTGGATACGAATTGCATTCCTGCACAGACAAGTAGATATTAAATTATAATGAAATTCGTGATTCAATTTCAGGGTCAGGATTGAAAGTATTAAAGTACATTTAATCTCTTGACAGATTCTGCATCAACCCGACCTATTAAAGTACATCAAAATATTAGATTGACTGTTTGTATACAGCTGTGCTGATTCTCCTACCAGAGGGACCATGGAAACAAGTAAGGTTATGTTTTTATTTGTTACTTATGGCAAGAGCATGTAATTGGTTGTACCTGAAAGAGAGGAGCAAAGAGCGATGGAGCTCGAGAAAGAGAGGGAAGTGCGCTCATGGCGAATTCATTATAATTAATTATTTGTGGATGAACAATTCCAGGTGGAAAGCACTTGATTTTGCATCTCTGAAGAATAGTTCAGTTCCATTTTTCAATCCGGAGAAGCAAGAGACTGCAGCGTCTAGGTGGGCCCGCACTCGCACAAGGGTAGTTAAGGTAATTAATCACAAAACATTGATGGAACTGCAACTACTTTGCCCCTTTGTATTGTTGTATACTTGTACTTAATATTTTCTCTGATATGTTTTATTAGATTGGAAAAGGCTTGTCAAAGGATCACCACCACTGGCTTGAAGCGGTTAGCAAATTTACCCTTGAATTGATATAATGTTATTAATTGTTCTCTACATTGGTGTGCTTGATTTGTTAGACAGATTTTCTAATTGTAAACAATTCTCACACAGATTGATCCACGCCACCGATATGGCCACAATTTGCATTTGTACTATGACTTGTGGTTCAACAGCGAAACCACAGAGCCATTTTTCTACTGGTAAATATTAACATCTTAATCTCCACCTTTCTATGGAAGAAAAAAAATATACTGTTTAATTAATTAAAGATTTAGTGATTAACTCTAAGCCTCTTTTATTTTTTGTCACAAACAGGTTGGATGTTGGAGCTGGAAGGGAGATAAATCTAGAGAAATGTCCACGAAGCAAACTTAATTCACAAATAATCCAGTATCCCATACTGGTAAGCACTGTCTTAGATGAGACCTCCTGCGGGAGGAGGGGAGACCAGAAAGAGTTTCCATCGAACTAGGTTTTTGGGTTTTAGAAGAGAGCATGGTGAGAGGGTTTTGTGAAGAACAGGATGCTTGCGACATTGGTTCCTCACTATTCTTGTATTATTTAAACTTTTTCAGTGTGGGTCCTATTCCAGGAGCTGTCAAAAGAGCAATGATCTAATCATAGTTGTGTTTGATGAAAAACAATCCTCTTTTAAAACAAACTCAGATATAACCAATTTAATAAACTAATATTTCTCTGGTAATACAGATGAGTATCAGCAACCCAATTTTGCATCAATTAAACCTTATTTGCATAATTCTGTGACATCAACTATGCACATTGGATTCTGATTTCAAACAATCAAATTGTATAGCAGTGCTAAAAAACTAGAAACAAGACAATGCACATTCGCATACCACACAGTACGGCTGAGCGACTGTGTGGTACGCGATCTTAATCGTCTGATTCGGATCAGAACGCGCATGATATATTCATGCAAAATTTATAACAAACTATTAAATATTGATCCTGTGTCAGCCGTCAGATGTGAATTCCAAATGAAGATGTGCCAGAAGGATTGTTAAATTTGAAATTGATTGCTAGATAACATCGTTATGTTATTTTATCATCAAATAAGGAGATGGCATTTTTTCGATGCAATAGTAATTTATTGCAAACACGGAGTTTCAGCATGTCCAGAGATCATTTTCATTACTGTTATAGAATAAACAACCAAACTTGAAACACTGACTACAAATCTCAAAATATGGGTTCAATTGAGGCACTAACTGTCTGGATTCATTATAAACAAAGTGGCGATTAAATGCAACGTAGCTCTATTCAATGGAGCATACAGAGAACTAGGCAACAAATCGGTTCGTATGATAAAAATGAAAAAAAAAAAATAACCTTCTCCTATGAAGAACCGAAGGGATGGTAGGCCACAAGAAATGGTAAGCATAGTTCGGATTTGCGCATATTTTAAACTATTTCGTAAAAAGCCCAGTATAGCTCGGCTCAATTGACATCTATCTTAAGAAAAATAAGATCCTTGCTCTAGACATAGAGGGTATCCATACCACTACTCTCTCTGAAATTCAGTCTCATGTTCTCGATTTCTATAAAACTCTCTTAGGCATACCTGGGGAAACTTTTGCTTCCCTTTCTCCTGATTTCTGGGATTCCAATGATATACTCATTGTAGAGGAACGTAATAGGCTAGAGATACCTTTTACTCTGGATGAAGTTAAACATGCTATTTTTGCAAGTGAATCTCACGGAGCACCAGGGCCAGATGGCTTTACGTTTAAATTTTATCAAGCATTTTGGGAAGTTATCAAATCAGATTTCTTCCAATTATGCTTATATTTTTATCATCATCAAACTAAACTGAATAGTCTGAACAAATCCATTATTTGTCTCATCCCGAAAGAGAAAGAGGCCAAACTCATCACCAAGTTCAGACCAATCAGTTTGGTTAATTGTAGTTTCAAAATAATTTCTAAGATGTTAACCTTTCGACTTGAATCCATTATGCATCGGATTATTGATACTAGTCAAGCAGCTTTTCTTAAAAATAGATATATTCTAGATAATGTCATCCTTAGTTAAGAGATACTTCATCATTGTCATAGCTCTCAAGAACAAGGGATAGTGATTAAGGTAGATTTTGAGAAAGCGTACGATAAAATTAATTGGCAATACCTATTAGATATCTTAAAAGGTAGGGGTTTTGGATCTCGATGGATTTCGTGGATTAAAGAATGGCTTTTTAGTTCCCAATCTTGTGTCAATATAAATGGCACGCTCACAAATTATTTTTTCTGCAAACGTGGTGTTAGGCAAGGGGACCCTCTCTCCCCTTACCTATACATTCTTGCCACAGACACCTTGAGTAAGATTTTTCACAAAGGTCGCCATACACATTCTTTAGTTGGCCTAGGTCCCAATGCACTAGATAATCATCCACATACAAACTGTCACTATGCGGACGATACGATTCTATTCCTTAAAGCCGATGATACTAATATAGAAAATGCATGGTGGGCCTTATTTGCGTTTGAAGCATTATCAGGTATCAAAGTGAATTCTACCAAAACTTCCATGTACTCCATTAATATTCCAGATATAACCTCATATACCCTTATATTTCAATGTAAATCATCGTCCTTTCCCATGCAATACTTAGGTTTGCCTTTACACACTCAAAAATTGAGAAAGAAGGATTGGTTTTTTCTCATTGATAAAATTGAGAACAGATTACAGAATTGGAAAGGGAGCCTTTTATCCATTGGAGGAAGGGTCACCCTTCTTAATTCCGTGCTATCATTAATTCCACTATATTTTCTATCTGTTTACAAAATTCCAAAGTTTGTTATTAAAAAAATTGATCAAATTAGATGTAGATTTCTTTGGCAAGGGACTACAGAAAAGAGAAAATATTCACTGCTTAATTGGCAGACAGTTTGTTTAGCCAAAGAGTTTAGAGGATTAGGCATAATTGACCTTAACCAGATGAATATTTCACTTTTGTTGAAATGGTGGTGGAAACTCAAAGACCCATCATACTCTAGTGCTTGGAAGTATATGCTTTTATCTAAATATAATTACACAACTTCATCTACACCCATATCTGAATTTTGGTCTGCCATTACTTCTTTACATAATTTAGGGACAGCAAGTATAGAGATTGTACCAGGTAGACATACAAATGTTCTGTTTTGGACAGATATCTGGTACCAACACTGTACTATGGCCACTCGGTTCCCCTACCTCTATGAAATCTGTACCAATTCAGCAATTACATTACAACAAGTTTTTAATTCACAAGGGGGTGCCATTAAATTCCATAGATCTTTATTTGGAATACTACATACTGAATGGTTGGAGGTTCTAGAAATCATTAGTCATCTGTCTTTTACTCATTTAGAGGATCAGCTTAGTTGGAGATGGAATGCTCAAGGAAAATTTACCGTTAGGTCCTTATACAAATTTCTCAATTATAGAGGTATTACACCTAGAAATGCTATGAGATGGCGGAAAATTCCTATCCCCCTTAAAATTAGAATTTTCATGTGGTTAACACACAAAAATAGAATCCTGACTACTGATAATTTACTAAAAAAGGGATGGCAGGGGCAACATAAATGCCAGTTTTGTCATCATCCCGAGTCTATCAATCACCTCTTTGTTACCTGTACTTTTGCTAGACAAATATGGTTTTTTATGGGGGCTTGTCAACATATTAATGCTCATTGGATAACAATTTCAGATATCATTCATTTTGCGCATCAATTACCCACTGCACAGCGCACGGCCTTCTTACTGGTGTATAGTGCCATTTGTTGGACTATTTGAAAATATCGCAACGAACTGTGTTTCCAATCAGGTAAGGTAAAATCGGTTAGACAAATGATCTTGCTAATCATCTCCCTTGTTACATATTGGACAGGCCAAGTCAAACAGCACGTCAAAGAGGCTACTGCTCTGTGGCTGCCAGTCAACCTAGATGCTATTCCTTTGGCCGTTTGGCACCCAGGAGAGGAGATGGAAGGAGCATCAGCACTCCAGGTGATGACAGTTACTGCAGCACACGGCCATGAAGAGACAGGGACAAAGCTGGTGCTTTTTGATGAAGACAACCTCATATGTTAATCTGTTTGCCTTTAGAATAATCATAGACTTACTTAGCCCCTGTGGGAGGCTTAGTTGTGTGCATGGATTAGATAGTCTGATGCTAGATATTGCTTGTCTTTTGCACTGTTTTGTGTTTTTCAAATTTGAGAGCAGCATGCTGCTCGTTTTTGTCAGTGTTAGCCTAGTTTCCTTTTGAAAACAGACTCTGATAACTGGGTGTAAGTTAATCTTATCTTCAATGAAGATGGGCTTTATTGCCTTGTTATCAAAAAAAAAAAAAATTGACATCTATCTTGCGAGAATGGAATCCCACACCCAAGTTGGGGCCAAAATTAATTATTTGTTCAAAATATTACCGATTTTTTTATTAATACCCTAAAAAAATAATTTTAATGAATATGCCCTCAAATTTTTTTTTTAAGAAAGTACTCTAACCGTCCTTGTAGGAGGCGGTCAAATCTCAGCACCGGACCGTCCCCCACAAGAGCGGTCACCTAGCAAAACCTGGCCGCTCCGGAATGGGTCGGTTAGCTATAGAACCACTATAAAATGCTTCTTCTTTTTTCTCTCTCTCGCTCTCCTATCCACTCCAAATTCATTTCAATATCAGAGCAAAGGCAAAGAAAAAAGCGAAAGAGAAAGAGAAAAAAAGAAAGGTGATTTCGGACGATTCTTTTGGCAACTACAGGTTTTTTATTTTTATTTTTTAATTACCCTTTAATTACTTTTTAAATTGTTAGGAATTATTATTTAGAATCAACCGATTATTCTGTAATCGTTATTTAATTACTTTTTAAATGTAGTTTGTCAAGGAAAAATGTTAATTGCACTGTATGTGGGCAGCAAGCTAACTCGGTGTGCGGGCGCACAATACACGAAATATGCTGCCTTTGGCTTCGAGGTTAATGAAAGTACCACATTTGTGGAACTTAAGCAACAAGTATATGAAAAGACTGGTGTAAACCCCAACTGATGTGACATAAAATAGGTTACACAGATTGACACACAAAGTGGGGGGGGGGGGAAGTAATAGACGTTTCTTTGTCAATTATCCTATAACAGATGAGGAGTAATGGAGAAGTGTGTACAATCAATTTGAGATGAATATTCCGATAATGGACTTATATTCTAGGAGGGTTCCGCGTTAGCCCGAGGTTGGACCTTCTAGGGTAAATTCAGGTTATTTTAAATAACGAAATAACGATTACAAAATATCCTCGATAATGGAATTACAATTACAAAATATCCTCGATAATCGGTTGATTCTAAATAATAATTCCTAACAATTTAAAAAGTAATTAAAGAGTAATTAAAGGGTAATTTAAAAGTATTTAAAAAATATGTAGTCTCCAAAAAAATCACCCGAAATCACCTTTCTCTTTCTCTTTCTCTTTCTCTTTGCCTTTGCTATGATGTTGGAATGAATTTGGAGTGGGCAGGAGAGGGAAAAAAAACTATTTTGCTAGGTGACCACTCCTGTGGGGGGGCGATCTGGTGCTGAGATTTTGTCGCCCCCTACAGGGGCGGTTAGGGTACTTTAAAAAAAATCGAGGGCATATTCATTAAAATCATTTTTTTAGGGTATTAATAAAAAATTCTGAAAATACCGGGCCATAACGGGTCGGATATATTTAAGCATGTAGCGTATGATTTAGATCAGATGGTTCCAAGGGCGGAACTAGAAAATTTTGATAAAGGTGGCTAAAAATTAAAATGTACAATTGTAGTGAGTGAGATTTAAACCCAAGACCTCTCAATCACAAAATAGAGCTTTAACCACTATACTACAACTAAACATTTGTCATTTATTGAGAGTGGCTAGATTATATAAAAAGTTAAAAAAAAATTAAATTAAATTTCTATATGCATAATAAAAATTTTGCAATCATAGGGGTGACTTAGCCAAAAGTGGCTAAGAGCATCTACAATGGTAATTGTTTTAGGATTGCTAATCTGATATGTCAATTGTTAATATAATTGCTGGGATGTACCACAGTTTTTAAATTAGCAAATTTGCTTTAAAAACAATTATTATTTAATGACACACTGTCTAATTGATTGGCTCAAAATCTTTCTTAATGCTCTCTCTCCAATAAAAAAAGAAAGATGCACTGATGTGGACATATGAAGCAATTTAATTTAATTACACCAATGCAGCAGATGGATTGCTAAATTTTTTATAACTGCTATTTAGCAATTAATTGTAATTGCTGGATTGAAGATGCTCTAAGCCTTAGATCCGCTCTTGGACCGTTCTCTCAGCCAGGAAATGCCTTTTCATTTTTGGTACAATCAGCTCATTAAGTAAATTCCTAATGAGCGAGTTGGGGCATGCTCATGGTCGCTCATTAAGTTAATGAGGAAATTGTTAATGAACGAGTTTAAGCGAGTTGATAAATGAGCGAGTTATGAGCGGCTCACGAGTTATTAGCAATTTACTCACTCCTAGTTGATAGTAGGTGGCTACTTTGCTTGGATAGTGCAGCTTGTTTATCAACTTGTTCCTCTCAAACGAACATCCTCAATTTTTTTGTTTGGAGATACTAAGTTAATAGGAGCGTAAAGTATAGAGAGGAAGGGAAGAGGGAAGAGGGAGAAAGAAGAGATCAGTGGACACCTTCATTTAAAATTAGAGGGTACTATGGTCAATTTAGTTTTTAAAATGGTTAAATGGAGATAAAGGAAAGAATATTAAATTTGTATGGGGATGTTGGATATTATAGTATTTTGATTGGTAAATTGGCTATTTCAAAAGTTTGCATGGACACAGAAAATTTTCCATTTTTATTTATATAGATGCACAAATTTCAAAGATATTTTGAATTGTCTAATTGTTTAATTATGGTAGGAACTCCATTACGCTATCCAACGTTCCAACTGCAAGATCGAATTGTTTATTTTTTTATTAAGTACAATCAGAGATAGGCTCCAATTGCAATATTTTGTTATTCATGCATGCATCATAATCAAATTAAAATAATAAACTTCCAGCAAGGATATGGTTGAATTGGAGATCTAAATTCAAAGGTGTATGAGGAGGATATCCACGACTGTGAGCTTGTACTATCTAGAAAAAAGACAAAAAATAAATAAAACTAATTTTATTTCGTCTATTAATGCTGTGTAGAAATATTATCATGTTCATGCATGCATCTAGCCAATAACAATGCATCCGTTGTTTTTATGTGCATTTAATGAGCACCCATGACCCATACATTTTATGATTATGTGACTGATATATAAATTCTTTTTATGTGCATTTAATGAGCACCCATGACCCATACATTTTATGATTATGTGACTGATATATAAATTCATAGTATAGATGAATAAACCCTAAACCACAGTCTCTTGTTTCTGGAAATTGAGAACGGTGACTAAATTTAGTTCTATACTCGATCAAAATTAATCGTTCCGCAACCATCAAAAAACAAAATTAGTCATTCCTCTATGGACAGTTTTGAAATCTATGTTAATTAATTATTCAAATTTTGATGTGAATCAAAATAGTATTTATTTGGCAAAAAAAGAAAAAAAAATAGTATTAGCCGGACATCTGACCGCAATCATAGAGCACATAGCCGACGCATAATAGGACCAGAAGAATAAATAATATGGCTAGTTAGATCAACATGTCAATGCCAAATGCTGTTGTGATCGAGACTCTTCACTGTCAAGCCTTTGAATGCATTGTGGATTTGTGGTGTACTATTTTATTTTTCTTTTATAAATTATAATTGATAGCATAGTTTATCTCTACAATTGTGAGGCGGCTAAGATGAATGACACGCCATCAGATCAGTCCATACTCCATACTAACTCCATATATCTTTTTTCTCTATTTCAGTAGCTACTGGAGATATTTGCTTTGAGATGAGAACAGTGAGATGCAGTCTTTGTTAACTAGCTAATGAGTTTGGCTAGTATAATATTAGTGTCATTTTAGCTTATATAACATCAACTCTAAAACCTATTAAATCGACTTTGAATGACTAATTCAAATCATTCAAACCGATTTACGTTATGAGTGATGTGTTTATATATAATTTTTTTTTTTATATTTTCGAGCTATTTTAGTATCAAATCAAGCAGTAAAAATATTGAAAAAATTAATGTATTAAAATGAACTTAAAAACTCGCATATTTGACCACTTGACTTAATACTAAATAAATTCAAAAAATTATAAATTTTGCATGTAAACGCACAACTAATGAAGTAGATCAGTTTGAATGGTTTGGATTCACCGTTTGAAGTCAATTTGATAGGTTTTAGAGTTGGTGTTATATAGGTTGAAATGACACTGATGTTATACTAGCTAATTAATTGAGATTATGCAAATTTTGTTTTCACTTAGGTTATACTCGTCACAGGTTATAATAATATGCATATTACGGATTGATCCGTACTGTAGATTTATATTTATATTTTTTAATTTCAAATAGTCTATCCGAACCATTGCTAATTTCATAACGTATGTGTGACAATGTACTCTGATTTTTTTTATCAATATCCATAATTAAATAAAAAATACAAAAAATATCCACAATGTTTGGAAAATTTAAATATATCCAAACTGTCGAGATTTTCAAATTGCTTTTGAATGGTTCATAATTTTCAAATTATGTGATTTTGTATCTATCTAACAAAATAGTACAAAAACAAAAAACTCTAAGAAATGTAAAATTTGGTCTACAGATACAATTTTATTTGAAGATCATGTCGAGCAGTTTATATCAGTTGTTGAATCTTAAAAATAAAGATATGTCCATACTCTATAACGCTGACCATGGTGTAATATGCATATTACATAGCCGCATTCTCCTCTTCAAATCTATATCTTACTGTCCTATAAAAATGTTATATATATATAGTACCATCTCATAAAACTAGAGGTTTTTCAAAAAAAATGTTTTGCCATAAAAAATAAATCTTAATAACAATTGGAAATGTTACATGTAGTTAGTACCATCTCATAAAACTAGAGGTTTGCAAACTGTGAACAGAAGTATTTTTGCGCGCAGGCGATTGATTCATCCGTTATGAATTTTACATAAAATTAAGTGTAAATTTTGTATACTTTTAAAATTTCAAATTTTATACAATGTTCTTGTAAATAAGAATTTTATATAAATTAAAATTTATTTGAAGTTTTTTATCTGTATAAAATTATAAAAACTAATCATTGATTACATATATTTGAAATTGTTCTTCTTCCTTCGGTTGTCAAGGGTCAAGGAAAATGGCCAGGCAGAGGTGTTGAAAGCCAATCCTAAATTCCCGGTTGAAAGAATATTAGAATAATATAAAGAGTTGTTTATAAGCATGTGTTTATTAATTAATTCTCAATTTCTCATGGAAGATTGGCGATTGGCAGGTTCCACACTTCAACTTGCACTGCCACTATATGGATAACAAATTAACAACTAGTAGATTTACTTATTTTCATCTCCAGTGCTAACAAAACCACAGAGCTATTGGTACCCATCCAGTGCATATATTCCCTTCATAAATTCAGAATTAATCTAGTCCCCTAAGTATATTGCACTTGTCAAATTGTTATAATATGTATAATTTTTTTACTAGTTTTGGATTTCAATAATCTCTTTCCTGTACATTGATACATACATTTAAAGTCTCTGGAATTAATTATTCGCTTTGCAAGAACTAATAATTAAAATAACAGTGTAAAGGGTACGTACGTAACAAAGACTGTTGATAACTGATAAGGGAAAATTAACTACTGGAGAGGATTAGTTCAGATCCGTTATTTTTTTGTTCTGGTTAGGAAGTTTTGCGTTTGCATGGAGACTGGAAAGTGGAAAGGTTTAGAGAAAAAAGAAGCTTCCTCTTTGGCAAAATCAGGCAAAATCTGTGGGCGTTCAATTCCACTTAATCTTAGTTGATTCTTCTTCTTTTTTTAAGATATTATAACCTTGGAAATTAAGCCACCAACGTAGAGGACAAAAAAGAAAAAGAAAAAATCAAAATATTTCAAAGATCATATTTAATTTCTTGACGTGAAACGTCCAACCGACAAATGCTGTTTTGATAATTTTATATGATATTTTGTAAAATAGTGCCAAGAAATAATCTTATTTTAGAACAATTCACAGTTTAAATTAATTAATTTATGATACTTGATACAATCGGTATCAGTAAATTTATTTTACCTACTTCTGATAAATATTCTAGTTAAGTTCCTGTATATATCAGAATAAAAAAAAAAGGTTCCAGCTTACAAGTTTGGCACGACTTCTAAATGTTAGGAGTTAGCAAATCATGTTTTCTAGTTGATGAAGATTAAACCTATCAAAAGACCCACAATTTGGAATTATTAGATTTCAAATTTACAATATATAGATCTCAGCTAATTGTATGTGCTTTTTTTACTAGTTTATTAGTTGAATATGCTAGAAACAATTTCTCAAAATTATATATTCTTTAATTGATTTATATATCAATTGGGACGTATTTCTATTACATCTCTCTCTTTTTATCAATGAAATATAGGTAGGTTTTCACCTTTCTTTTTTTGAAACAAAAAAAGCACCTGTCTTCATTCGAAATTAAGATTAAAAAAAAATGTATTATAAATTTAAATATTTTAGATAACTTGATGACTTGACTTTTAAACTTTACTTTAAAAAAATATCCCTCTCTCTATATCAAAGATTTAAATAGCGTTTATCGCGTAATAACATGCTAGCTGAAAAAACAGCGTTATTCTCAAATAGCGCCGCTATAACGTTAATAGTGCCATAACTTTTATGATCAAAAACGCTATAACTCGCTATTTATAACCTTGCTCTATACACACCCATCCATTGTAGATGATAAGATCATATCTAAAATTTTACTCTTTAATTTACAAGTCCTTTAAGCATGCAAGACTCTTCCTGTAGTTGCCTACTTGCCTTGACCTTGACCAATGCATTATATTTTACTCAAGTATAATAATTCAAGTCTCCCACATGCATGTCAGAGCACCTTTTTAAAATCATCTAATGGCTTTTTTCTATACATTGTCCAAAGAGGGAAGCTTCATTGCAAGTTTGCAACATGTGTCTAATGGCCCACTATGCAAATTTCATAATCATTGTTATACTATATATATATATATATATATATATATATATATATATTTAAAGAGAATTGATTCAGCTCACCATCTCTAGACTCTACATTGTTATACTATATATATACCCTTCTTCCTTTTTAATAACAGAAACAAGGAAACAAAAAAAAAAATGTACATTGAAGTCACAGAGATTTGCCATCATCAATAACAAATCTGAGATTTTGGATTATTAACTAATTAATTTTTGTGCTTACATGCTCAATTGAGGTGGATAGTAAGAGCGCGCCTCATATTATTTGTTTGTTATTTATAGGTCCTATGCCTTATTAATTTGTAGTTTGTATTCGGTGTTTAGAATTATGAAGTATAGAATTACATGTCATTTTAAGTATAATTTTCTTGAACACTTTTTATGGAAATCACAATTAAGTTTCGGATAGTTTCAGTATACATTTTATTTTTTAAGTACATTCATTTAGTTAGAATTGTGAAGTATAGAATTACATGTTATTTTAAGTATAATTTTTTTGGACACTTTTTATGGAAAATCACAATTAAGTTTCGGACAGTTTCAGTATACATTTTACTTTTAAGTACATTCATTTAGTATCTTGAGAAAATATTTGTGCTAGTTTGAAGATTAAAATTATAGAGATAGATGTGTTTTTAATTTATTTCTTAAATATCACGCGCATCAAATTTGAACTGATTGATAGTTGTCTAATCTTGCATCAAATATTTTTTAAGTTTCTAATGGTGCAGTTTAAATGACTTTATGATGGATAACTAATCAAACTCGAAATTAATTATAATTGTATACATGCTCTATCTAAATAATTAAATATACATTAATAATTGTAATTTTTTTATTTGAACAATATTTTTGCAATATACAAAATGCATCTATGATAAAACCAGATATAAGACTAGAAATATCCACAAGTTTTGGTACTAAAATGACCATGCCTATTATTCATCAACTTGATGAACAATCAGGGCCTGTTCGGTAGCATGTAAATTTTGTGGGAATGAGAATTTTTAATATGGGATTGGGAATTTCAATTTGTCAAAACCAAAGTTATTTAACCCATAGGAAATTTGTAAATGTAGGTGTTCGGTAAAAGTATGGGAAATTTGTTATGATGTTTGTTTGTTTTTCTTTTTATAGAAGATGTAATAATAATATTAAACTATATTAAGTGTATTAATACTGATCACTGATTATGATCAATATAATTGTATAGAGATGAAATTGTTAGGCTTATGTGGGATGATTATGTTAGACGTATGAATAGGAACTTCAACTAAAATTTAGCTTAGTCTATTAAAATTAAGTGTTTCTAGTTTAATTATGTTTGTAATAATTTTTTGTATTATTAAATTGTGCTTGTTTAATTAATTTTAGACTTTGTATTATATTTTTAAATTATGTTTTGTTAAATTATTTTTAGTTTTGTTTACTTAAATTGACTCTTAGCTCCATATATCCACATGGTTTTAATTATTTAAGTATTGAGACATAGGCTTAATTATTGTTTTATTTTGATTATTTGACTCTTTTATTTTTATTTTGTTTAACAATCTGATTGGACTCTCAATTGAGACGTAAATTAATGCCCAAATGATATTAGTTGATACAAAATTTATTTAAATTGAGGCTTTGTTTACATATGCTCAGCTGGTACATTTAATAAAATTTAATGACACAACTTTAGCAGCTCCATCAATTGGGAAAAAAACCAGACCTCCGACCTAATTTATTTTTTCCATAGATATTCACTATTGAAAGGAAATAAAGTAACCTTTTGGGAATTGAATTAGGAAATATAACCATGTACCGAACACCTTCAAAGAAAAAATACCTACAAATTGATTTTGCCCTTGAAAACCCATAGGAACCTCATCTACCGAACAGGCCCTCATCGTTTATAGACACCTGGGATAGTTCCTTGGAACCATATTGAATATGCATGAAGCTTGAAGCAAGAGATTATCTTTTTTGTAAAATTATTCTTGAAGTTTGTACTCATTTGATTTTGTTTGTTAAAATATAAAAGATGTTCTTTAAAACTTGAAAAAAAATTAATGGTAAAAACATAATGAGGAGGGTTCCAATGCCTCATTTTTTTTTATACTTCATCATACCTTATATTTTATATCTTTATTTTCTTCATATTCAAAGTCTAAATTGTCGATCCTAACCGTTCAACATAATATCCATACTAAAATATGGTTAGGGATGAAATTTTTTTACTATTTTTTAAGATGGGTAGAAAATTACTGTTTTTTGAACGGTTCAGAAACAGTGATTTTGTACATATCTTAAAAAATAGCAAAAAAATTTCAAAAAATATAAAATTTCACCTCCATGCATATTTTAGTATAAATATTTTGTTGAACGGTTCGGATTGACAAATTAGATTTTGAAAATGAAAATATAAAATATGAGATATGAAAAAAATAAAGTATTGAAATCCTCCTCAAACATAATTTAAAACAAAATTTGCTTCATGAGCTATATATAGATATCATAATTGACAAACATATCCATACTATCATTTATGGTGCTACATGCAATTTGGAGACAGATATGAAATCCCGTGTTAATGGGTTTGCTACTTTGCTTCCGCCTTCCGAGGCTGTTTATGTCAATTCGTAAACGTCTCTGACAAGAATGTGGAAAAGACTTGGACGATAACAGCTGTGAAACAAAAAGAAAGGGGACTCGGAAACTTAGAAGCGCCTTGACGGATTGACGCACGACTCCCCGCCCCCAATCACGGGTGGAAAAATTTATTGGCCATCTCTACTTTTTTTTTCTCTCTTCCACCCATTCTCTTATTGGAGAGGAATTCAAATCCAGTGTACTTACTACCTAATTGAGTAAAATGAGATCTGAATCGTCAGTTTTAATTTGACACGAATCTCAAAACATACCCCCTATATCCAAATAGGCACCATATTCCAATTGCTCAGAGCTCATTCTACTGAGCGTAGTACTTGAGATGATACAAATTCTATTGGAGAAACCGAGAAAGTCCAATGAGCCAAGATTTTTATTTTTACCCAAAAATATATACATTTTATTATAAATAATCACAGTTTAGCAAAATTTATAAAAATATCAAAACCGCACATAATATTTGCGATCCGGGTTTAAAATTTCGGACCGTATAAAATATTTGCGGTCCGGGTTTATTTTTTTTGGATTTAAAATCCAGGACCGTATAGAGTATTTGCGGTCCGGATTTTTTTTTTTTTGCTTTTTTCAAATGGTTGAGGCAATTTTTGAGTGATGATATCTCACGATCTATTAAGAGATTTAGTATGAAACTTCACAATCTTGTTCTACGATATCAAAACTACATGTTGGTCAATTTTCATGATTTTTGAAAATGTTTTCCTATATTAACTAGAGATGCAAAGTTGGATATTATTTTCAAACAGACATGTGAATTTTTGAAAAATAATATCTTACAATCTGTTTTGGAGATTTTTGAAGATGTTTTATTTATAGGAAGCGTCTAATTGTCCACAGGTTTTTGTCCACCACTTATCGACAGCTTTGACTTGCGCGAATACTGTAAAATTACTTCTACATGCTGTATAATTATACAATATATCACATAAAATATATCAGTTAATCACAAAACATCCAACAACTATTTGAAGTAGTCTCATGATAGTTAGAAAAAGATTGCAACTTACACAACAGGACAAAATAAATGTACTTTCAAACTGTACTTTCAGAAATTACAGTTATTGGCAATTAGAGTTAGTTATTAGCGGTTATTGGCAGTTAGAGTTAATTATTAGCGTTCACACTGGGTTGAATGTATACTGTAAAATTTAATCTTGTATACTGTAAAATTGAATCTTATATACAGTAAAATTTTCAATTGAATCTTGTATGTTGTAAAATTGAATCTTCTACACAATAAAATTTACAATTGAATCTTGTATATTGTAAAATTGAATCTTGTATATAGTAGAATTTTCACTTGAATCTTGTATACTGTAAAAATTAAATCTTGTAAATAATAAAATTTTCAATTGAATCTTGCATACTGTAAAATATATACTGTAAAATTAAATCTTGTATACTGTAAATTTTCAATTTAATCTTGTATACTGTAAAAAAACAGTTAGATGAGAGTGGATAAAATTGTGGACAAATGATGAACAAAATCCAGTGGACAAAAATATTTTCTCTTATTTATATACATATAGATACCAGTATAGGAGGAGACTCGGTCCCCACACACACACTGAAAGTCATTTAGAAGTCGTTGCTTCCAACAACGCGGTAAATGGCATGTTACAAATTCGTCAAATATTTTATTTTTCCAAAATAATCATTGGGAATTTAGAGTATATCATTAATCAAGACAGTGGATTTATTGATATCTTTATTTCTACTGCTGTTTTTAAATCGGGACAGGAGCCGAATAAATCGGAACCGGCTCCTTTTATAGTTTGATTTTTTTTTTCAGAAGACATGCTATTGAACCGGTATAAGCGAGTTAGGCTAATATGACACTAGTGTTATATCAAACTAAATAACATCACATCATAAAATTTTAGATCTGCTTTAAGATTCGTAATATCCGCTTTTACTGTTCAAACACTTCATTTTGTGCGAATCTTAAAGCAAATCTAAGGGTTTAAGATGTGATGTTATTTAGTTTGATATAACACTAGTGTCATATTAGCCTAACTCGGTATAAGCCGGATTAATGTATTTTTTTTTTTTTTTTATAAAAACCACTAACTTGTTTTAAATAAAAAAAAAAACAGGATTTGAACTGATTCGATTTTTTTACCGAATTTTCTTTAATAATTAATTTCAAAATCTACATCCCTCCAAATGAGAATTCAAAATTTGCTCAAACAGGAAACAAATTATTTAAAATCTTTAAACATATCGCAATATATCATTTTCCAAAAATTGTCCAAACTGTTGAAGGAGTGCTTATGAGTCCAATTTTACATATCTGGTTATCATAGAAAAACATCTTCAAAAATTATGAAAATTGACCGACATGTAGTCTTGACATCGTAGAACAAGACTGTGAAGTTTCATACAAAATCTCTAAACAGATTGTGAGATATCATCACTTAAAAATTATCCGAACTGCTGAAGGAGTGCTTCTAAGTCCAACTTTGCATATCTGGTTAACATAGAAAAACATATTTAAAAATCATGAAAATTGACCGACATCTATTCTTGACATCGTAGAACAAGACTGTGAAGTTTCATGCAAAACCTCTAAACAGATCGTAAGATATCATCACTCAAAAATTACCCGAATTGCTGAATGAGTGCTTCTTGGTCCAACTTTGCATCTCTGGTTAACATAGAAAAACATCTTCAAAAATCATGAAAATTGACTGACATGTAGTCTTGACATCGTAGAGCAAGACTATGAAGTTTCATGCAAAATCTCTAAACAAATCGTGAGATATCATTATTCAAAAATTGCCTCGACCATTTGAAAAAAAAAATCTAGACCGCAAATATTATGTGCAGTTTGAACATTTTTATAAATTTTACTAAACCGTGGTTATTTATAATAAAATATATATTTTTTGAGTAAAAATAAAAATCTCGGTCCAATGAGACCAACTATTAGTTCAGTCCCATTAATTTTTCACATTTATTGTTTATTAAAAAAAAAACACTTTCAATGTTAATTCTGATAAATTACTTTTTATTTCTGAAAATAAAAGATTGCATGAGCGCTATCTTCTTTTCAAATAAAAAAAATGCATTCTTTCCCTCTAATAATTAAAAAAAAATGAGAATATCAGACAGACGGAAGTTAGTAATTTCTCACACTTAACAGTTAACAATTGTTTTTTACACACTTCTCTGTGTTTCATCTAATTCCATTAATATTAATAATATGATAACGACCAGTCACCTTAGCCTTTACCCATTTTGAAGAGCACGTGGAACTGGTCCTTAGCAGTCTCTGCCAAGTTTAAAGGGAGCGGCAATTCACTTGAATGATTATGTATATAGATTCTCTAAAAAAGAAATGTATCTAGATTTAAAAAATATATTCAATAGTGTGTTTTTTTTTGCAAAGATTGGAAGTCAAGCTTCTCAACTATTTAAATATCTTTGTTATTACAACAAAAAAATTTCTCCATCAGGGTTTTGAATCCATAACCTCTCGCATAGAGATTCACTACTACAAAAATAGTCATTGTACACTGCATATTGTACATGGATTTGACAATTTTATATAAAAATAGTGTAGAAATTATAATTTTTTGGAAGCCCGAAATATCTGTGGGATCTTTACACAGATATTTATTAAAAAATCAGTGTAGAAAGTCTTGAGAGAGTTACACAAATATTTATTAAAGGACCGTGTAGAAAGGTAGGAATTGTACACGGATGTTTTTTTAAATAACAGTGTAGAAAGCTTGAAAGAGCTACACGGACCTTTATATAAAGAGCCGTGTAGAAAAGTAGAAATTGTACATGGTTTTATGTTTAAATAACAGTGTAGAAAGCCTTGAGAGAGCTATACGGATGTTTAATAAAGAGCCGTATAGAAATGTTATTTTAGGGTTTTGGTTATATAAAAGACCTTCTCCTTCCAGTGCTATTTTGATCAATTAATACTCTCTCTTTGTATTGAATGTTGGTCTGATTTCTGCACATAAGGAGGCCGGATATGAGATCTTTGAAAGTGAGAGGTAAAAAAAACGCCTAAGGTCTCCATCATCAGATCTGAGGAAAACTGTTGAAGATCAGTACTAACGCTTCCACCTAAAGATGTCTGCACTTCAGAACTATAAAATTTAAATTACTTTGCTATTTTATTTTGGATTTACAGATTCTTGATTGCTTGTATTTTTTAATTGCAAAACACGTCATGAATTATTAAGACTATCATCTGATATCAGCAATAATTTTTTTTTACGAAATTGATTTTCAGTGGTTCGTATAAAAGCTATACAGATTCAATTAATTTTATATATAAATATTTTCTTATAATTTTGAACGAAAATTTTAACTAAGAATTTTTATTCTCTATTATGTATGCACATATATATCGATGAATATCATTTAGAGATGCAATGTGTTAAAGATATTAATCAAGAGACATCATATCATAGATCACATGCATAATCTTTTTTGATATGTTGGATCTAATACGCCTTAGTTATTTTGGGTCAAAGCCTGATCATGTGATTACTAAGTGGTAAGAATATAACTTTTATACAAACATTGTATTGGATCCTGAGAAGTATATGTTATGTTTTATCACATGAGATTGCATGTACAAAATGCTTTGTATATATATATATATATGTTGCATGAATTGTAATCTTTTACCTTTTCTTGTTACTAACTAATACCAAACTATAATTGTATTATGGACCAAAGCAAAAGTGTGACACCAAGAAGTAGATCGACGATGTCAGATGTATGTGGGCAATGTGGTTTCAATTTAAATTTTGTAATGCTCCATATGGATTTGTATAATTTTGTATAATTTAGTGTACATGAATTATTTATACTATTGTTTAGTTTTGAAATTCTGAGTTTAAAAATGCCTCTATTTAATGTTTCTTTATTTGGAATTCTAATTTTAAATGGCTAGCAAAATTAGAGGCTAGCCACCCAAAAAAAAAAAAGATAATTCTACATGGACATTTAACTAAAGTCCGTGTAGAAATGTATTTAAACATTAAAAAAAATTAGAAAAAAAAGACAGTTCTACACTGACATTTAATTAAAGTCCGTGTAGAAAGGTATTTAAACATTAAAAAAAAATTGGAAAAAAAAAGAATTCTACACGGACATTTAACAAAAGTCTGTGTAGAAAGGTATTTAAAAAATAATAATAATAAGAGAGCTACACGGACATTTAGCTAAATATCCGTGTAGAAAGAGTAATCGTACACGGACATTTAGCTAAATGTTAGTGTAGAAAGAGTAATCGTACATTGTTGTTTATGTAATAATCCGTGTAGCTCAGTTATTTTGAGAGCGACGCTGGCAAGTGTTTGTACATAGTTGTTTATGTAATAATCCGTGTAGCTCTCAATAATTGCACATGGGTGAATATCTATGTAAATATTCAGAGATTTCTACACCCTCACATTCCATACTACAGAAAATCCATGTAGCTCCTCTGTTTATGTCCGTGTATAATCACTTATTCTGTAGTAGTGATTATGTGTCTTTACAACTAGACCAAAACCTGATTCTTTATCTAATAGTTATCTTCACCGCATAAAAAAAAAAAAAAATAATAATAAGTATTCATCTTAATTAATTTTTCATATAGATCTTGCACGATCTAAGTTGAAAATTTTGAATAAGAAGTTGGTAAATTATAATATATGAAACGTGATTTGAGTTGTTTTTAAGTTATTTATATTATGTATGTTAAAAAAATCATAATATTAATATATTAGTTTAATTAAAGTCATTACTCCTAATATATGCATTTATAATATAAAATAATTATAGTTGCTCGTATTATGCCAAGTATTTTACTATATTAATTTTTTTAGCTAAAATATTCAATATGATTTGAATGCGATCCAAAATTCACTAAAATAATGGACAAGGATCTAAATTTGGGTCAAATTTTTATTGAATATGAATCCGTATATGAATCTTATTCGATCTTAATATATTCACATTTTGTTAGTTTTATTATAATTAAAATTAAATCTGATTCAATTACGGTACTAGTTCCATTATAATAACGAAGCCACATGAAATCAGAAATAATAATAATAATAATAATATTATCTAATATTAAAAATTAAACATTGTCAAATTTTTATTGGTCAATTCCACATATATAAATAACAGCCAAAAAATAATCTCATTCTTCAACTCCAGTCTTTACAAAATTTAGTAGAGCAGTCTAAATCTTACTATTGAATAAAGTTTTGATTGATAATAGTAGAATCAGCATTGAATAAAAATAGAACGGCATTTATTCAGGAAAAAAATTGATATAAATTAAAAAAAAATGTCAGCGCTGAAAATTAGAATTCGTGCGTTGAAGATTGGCTCGTCTCAGTTTGAAATGGACACTATAACATCATCCATGATCCATCAATGCGTCATAGCTGACCTCCTGTTTTGATCCATCAGCCCGTCACTCAGTGAAGCCTCTGTCTTTAGTTGTATAAGACGGACAGTTTCTGGTGCGCACAGCGGTGTAGAGGATCAATAACGATGAATGCTAACCGTGTCTGCGCGTGGGATGTATAATTGACCACTTTTACGCTGACACTGTGACTGTAGGTGTTTGTTTGAAATTTGAATTTGATAAAACAAAATTAATGCAAAGTTGGCGGCGATCGAATTTTTTTAATGAAGATAAACAACAGAATGGAACTATTGGGTCAACTTTTAATTTTGCTTCACAATTTGCAAGGATAAATATAAGAAATATAATGCATTATTGCATGATACATTGAAATAAACAATATATCACCTCACAATTTTCATTCACTATTTGCAATAAGCAATATATCCCCTCATTTTTTTCCCAATTAATTTTAAGTCCTTCCAAACTTGAATAAATGAAAATTTTATTATGAGATAATATGTGTATCCAAATATTATAATTGTGTACAATTTCTTTCTTGTGCTACTTGTATATATGATTAAAGAATGAGGCTATGGTACTATCCGTAGTGCGGATAGTCCGTACGAGTGGATCAATATTTTTGTTTACAAAGTGAAAATAGTTAATCTAAACTATTTAACATAATTTTTATATAAAAATGTACTTGCTGACTAAATTTTATATTGTTTAGATTATTTTTACTATTTTTGTAGATAAGCAGAATATCATAACTTTTGAATGGTCTAGAATTTTTAAATTATGTGATTTTTCCTCTGCCTAAAAAAATAGTAACAAAATGGTAAAAAAATAAAATTTGATGTGCAAGTATATTTTGATATGGAAATTATGTTGAACAGTTCAAATTAATTATTTAAGACTTTAAAATGAATATATTGGTCGACCAGTCCGCGCTATGTACAGTACCATAGCCTCACTTATGATTAAAATCTTTTAAATTCAATCAAAGTATTATTTAAGAGCTTGAACACCGAATCAAAATTCAATGATACATTAATATATTGAAAGATTGTTGTGATTTGAATATTTAAAAAGTGTATAGTTGTCAACTTTTCGCTTTGCACAAACATTCAGATTATTTTGAGTCGAAAGAAGCATAGCAAAATTTACATTTACAAAAATAAGAGGTTGCAAACAAAACCATTTTTTAATTAAATCAACTATTCACTTGAGATAAATTTTTCTTTTTGAAAAATATAAGGGCGAAATTTAAATTCTAAAAATCTGCCAATAAAAAAAATATAAAAAGTCAGTACAAAGTGGGCACACAATCAGACTGAATAAATAAAATATACTTGTTATTTCTTCGCTTTGGACTCGCAATTAATAGCAAACTATCAACATCCGTAAAACTATACTTTTTTGCAAACAAAACCATTTTTTAATTAAATCAACTATTCATTTAAGGTAAAATTTTCTTTTTGGAAAATATAAGGGCAAAATTTAAATTCTAAAAGTATGCCAATAAAAAAAAATATAAAAAGTCAGTACAAAGTGGGCACACAATCAGACTGAATAAATAAAATATACTTATTATTTCTTCACCTTGGACTCGCAATTGATAGCAAACTATCAACATTCGTAAAACTATATTTTTTTGCAAACAAAACCATTTTTTAATTAAATCAACTATTCATTTAAGACAAACTTTTATTTTTGAAAAATATAAGGGCGAAATTTAAATTCTAAAAGTATGCCAATAAAAAAATATAAAAAGTTAGTACAAAGTGGATACGCAACTAGACTGAATAAATAAAATATACTTGTTATTTCTTCACCTTGAACTCACAATTGGTAGCAAACTATCAACATTCATAGAACTACACTTTTTTGCAAACAAAATCATTTTTTAATTAAAATTTAGTCTGATTAAATTTTTTTTTTCTCACATTAATAGCATTACGCCGAACAGGTCCTCTGTAACTTGTAACGTACTAGCGTTTACAACTAAATTGACCCCACATAAAATTCCAAAAAAACAAATATTTTGACCCAACACAAGGGGCAGCGGTCAGCGGTCAGCGGTCAGCGATTAGTGGTCAAACAAGTCACGCAACACATGCCACATGGCATGCGCATGGGTCTTTTAGACTTTTACTCCTGTATTTGTTGGAAGGAATATGTTTTTTGTTCAAGCCCCTTAAGTATTTCAAAATAACATGTTCTAAAGGGCCTACTAGCTGGATAGTTTCAGCTTGTATCATGTTCGGTTGCTACTTCAATTATTAGTTCATTTTTACTTTTTATATTTTGCATCTCTTTTGACAGTTCAAATTGTCACTTAAATTAATATATTTGGACAGACTGACTCTACATGCATAGTAAGTGTGGGACAAATTAATCAATCTAGAAAAGTGATATTTATGATTTTGTGAGGGCATGCTCAAAAATTCTACCTTGGTCAACCTTTGTTTCCATAATCTCCTGATTCACCGAAACAAATCTTCTCCTTTCACACCATAAATATTAAATAATAATGTAGTGCCCCTTAGAGGAAGACTAGCTAATAGCAACATTTGAACATTAATTCTTTTGTGTGGAGCAGATCAAATAGCTTCAAGCTCAGGGTACTTAATTTTCCACACATAGGTATGGCCGTCGCAGATAAAACAAAATATGTCTTTTTCTTTTTTTAAATCTTCACAGGAGACTGTGAAATCTGATAAAATAAAACATGTCTTTTGCATATATACACTTAGTAAAATTAAATAATTAACCTGAGTTTTCTTTAACTAGAATATTATAGTTAGATAAATAATATATAATTGTGCGAGAATCACCATACATAGCTTCTTAGCTGCCTCTGAAGAATGACATTTTTTTAAGAAGAAAACAAATAAAAAATTATAATATTAAAGAAACCGTATTTGAAACGATTTTAAAATTTGCTAAAGAACTGTACTAAATACGTTGGTCCTAAACAAATTTTCACATTCCAACCGTGTAGTGTTGTGACATGTTAAGGAAACGTATATTAATACGACTACTTAATGAATTCTCAAATAAAAATAAATGTTTTTTCTTTGTGTCATTAAAAAAAATTTAATCTCTCTCTTTAAAAATATTTATTTCTTTTTTAGGAACAAAACTGTGAAAAATGCACCAAAGACATAGTTTTTGCTACCAATATAATCACTTGTACACAAGTACGTAAGAGCATCTACAAGCAGGTTGCTTTTTAATTGCTAACTTGACGTGAATAATGTTATATTAGTTGCAGGGATGTACGCCAATTTGCTTATAAAGCAAACACTGCTTATTGACAGTGGCAAATTTATTGGCTTAGATTCTTTATTTCTCTATCCATATCCAAAGGCGGAATCATGTTAATTGAATGGGTCAATTGACTCTCATTTTTTTATATTTTTTTTGTATTTATATATAATTTTTTATACAATCTAGAATAAAATATCAAATTATTGTACAATTGATCTTCATTTTTAGCTTGAAAATTCTATATAATTAATTTCTATTCAAATTTGACCCTCATAATTTAAAAATTTGACGTTGCCTCTATCCATAGCACTCTCTCTCTTCTAACAAAAACACAACTTTTTTCTTCCTACTTTTTTTTTTACGATTCCTTCTCCTCCAACTATCACTTTTCTCGCTAATTACTCCAATTTATTTCTCTCTTTTTTCCTTCATTTTGACATCCAGCAAGTGGGGACCTTTTCTTAACAGAGATGCGTCTTCTCCATTCCGCTAAGATGGCATGGTCTCTTCCAAACATCTCCATTGACGACCTCCTCTCTCTAATCAAAGCGAGATCAGCCATTTCTATTATGCAATCAACGCCGTGCGGCCAAGTTAGTGTCCATACAGGTATCGCATAAATTAATTAAGTTACGAAGAGAAAAGGAAAGAGCAGAACTGCGACCATCAGGTTTTAAAAAGCAATCGCTGGAATGAAAATGGAGGGGTTAAAAAGTTAAAATCAACTTTAATTGCTATTGTCTAGTTGGCAGCAGTTGCTATTGTCTAATAAATTGCTTGTCGATTAACAGGACAAACTTTTAATTGTTCGACAATTGTAATTTAATGTTGAGACTGACCAAATCCATACAACGACCAGATATTCTACATTGTTCTTTTTTAGAGTTAGAGATTTTATATTGTTCAAAAGCATTTTTAATAAAATGACAATTAGAAAATATTTGGATGTTCTTGACAAATGATGCCCATAGCAACACTACGTACAATTATCACCTCAAAGATACGATATAACAATTCCATTCATACCGACTTTAACCAAATTTACTTGGGTTTTGAACATTTCATTCAACTTTTATTCAATGGTTGCTAAAAAGGTGTATATATCCTGCTATAGTGTATAATTAGTCTAATTCAGTGACATACAAATCCAGGTCAAAGACATGTGTTTTACAGATCTGGGGATTGGTGTAATTAAGTCGTAAGATAGTCAACCAACAATTTTATTAAATAAAAGAAAATGTTTACTTTTTATAAAAAAAAAAATGAAAACTTCTACTAAATAATTATAATTACATTAACATCCTCGATACTTAAATACCTGTGTATTCACAATTTTGGAACATGAAACAATAAAAATGAAACACCATATGTAATACCATGGTCCGTTCGAAAAGAAAAGGACTAGAATGAAAAAATATGTTATATTTTCGCCGAATAAGAAAAGAAGTTAACATAATTGAGAAATTCTTATTTTTTTACATTTTGATTTCTTATCTATGAGCTAATTTGTTATTTCATAGAAAAATGGAAGGAATTTCCTTTTTTTTTCCAAGAGATAAATTTAACTCGTTTATCAATGCAATTTCATTCTTCTACTATTTCACTCTTTCACCATTAACCGAACCCGACCGAAATATAAATGAATTGAAATGTATTCCAATTTCCACTTTTCCTCAATTTTTTCTCTATTCCAATAATTCGCCGAACTAGTTGCATACGTATAACTTGTATTCAAAGTTTTAGTTAATCTAATTATTACCTTTTGGTTTAAGATTTGTACTGAATTTCTCAAATTAGACAAGAATTTTATCAATGAACACTTGATCTAATCCAGGCGCTTACACCACCTATTACCTATCAGAAACTTCAAAATTATGTATTATTCTATTTAAAATTTATAATATAATATTTATCCTTCTGAATATTAAGAACTCACAAATTTATCCAAATTATTACTTTTTTCTATTAAAACTCGTCTTAAATTTATAATATTTCATTTTATTCTTTATTAAAACAAAAATATATAGTCCATTGAAAATGAATTATGTATTGAATAAGGCTATGGTACTATGCATAGCGCGGATTGGTCTGTACTACAGATTAATATTTTTGTTTTCAAAATACTAATAGTCAATCCGAAACGTTCAACATGATCTCCATATGAATATATACTTATAAACTAAATTTTACATTTTTCTTAAATAATTTATTATTATTTTTAGATGTATAGAAAATCATTATTTTTGAACGTTCTAGAATTTCCACATCAATTGATTTTCTATCCATCTAAAATAATAATATAAAAATTCAAAAAAAGGTGTAAATTCTAGTTTACAGATACATATTCATATGCAGATGGTGGAGTTTGGCTAGTATAATATCAGTGTCATTTCAACCTATATAACACCAATTCTAAAACCTATCAAATCGACTTCGAACGACTAATCCAAACCGTTCAAACCGATCTACTTTATTAGTTGTGCGTTTACATACAAAATTTATAACTTTTCGAATTTATTTAGTATTAAGTCAAGCGGTCAAATGTGTGAGTTTTTAAGTTAATTTTAATACATTAATTTTTCAATATTTTTACCGCTTGATTTGATACTAAAATAACTCGAAAATATAAAAAATTTGCATGTAAATGTATTACTCATAATGTAAATCGGTTTGAACGGTTTGAATTAGTCGTTTGAAGTCGATTTGATAGATTTTAGAATTAGTGTTATATAGATTGAAATGACACTAAATAACATTAATATTATACTAGTCAAACTCTGTTAAATAGTTTGCATCAATTGTTTGAGACTTTCAAAATGGAAAATTTGAATCCGTAAAATGGACCACACGGACCACATTGATTTATCTACTTTGAACCGGTAGATCCGTAACATGGGCCACACGGGACCGTATTTATTTATCTACTTTGAACCGGTAAATCCTTACTTTTGAGTGTCTGTTAATCTGTGATAAGTGTCTGTTAATCTGTGACAAGTCTCATTTATCTCTCAGACACAAAAATATCTTTGAACGGTTCCCTGGTTAAATTGTTGTGTGATAGAGACGACTCTAAACAAGTCCCTTGTCACACTTGCTTTGCGCTTCCTCTACGAGCCTTCTTTGAGCAATGCAGTGTCAAACGCGCAATCTGGTGTTAGCACTGTTGCTTCTTTGGAGTGGGACCCGTTTGGAGCTTGGGTGCTTATATAATCGGTACCGGATGAATTGTTTTATCATGTGGTTACCTCTCAAGTCAATAATCTCTGCAAATTTTGGTTTTTGAGCCAATTTAATTAAGCCCTATTTCTCGTTCTACTTGTCTAGCTTTGCAAGGTTGCTGCTTTCTCTCTTGGAAATCGAAAGAGAGGTATGCTGCGTTGTCTCTTGTAATCCTTGGCACTTTATATCTTGGCTTATTTTTAAAGAATTTTTTTTTTTGTTTTTCTGGGTTTTGTATAGTTGCAATTGGTGCCTCCTCTGATACAAAGTTAGAATCTTTGAGTAAATTCACACGGTTTTTACTTGAAAACAACTGAAAACTTTACTGAATTGTAGTCAATTTGACAAATAGTTGAAATTATGCCCAAATTTAAGTTGATTTCCAGTATCTAACCCATGATTTTTTTTTCCCTCTTTTCTTTTTACAGAAAGAATAAAATGACCCTGCTATCTCTTACTATAGAGACAAGAGAAAAAACCGACATATTACACACACTTAGTCCCAAAACAAGCAATTCAACCATGACTACCTCTCCTGCATCTGAGAAGCCAAATGGTACCGCAACACTAGTGAGGTCTCTTAGCTTTAACAATTGGCAGTCCGACGCTTTCACAGATACTGGGTCTGACAAGCCGACGGGTCTAAACAAACCCGATTCGATGGTTTCATTAAGAATTGACCAGGCTATCAGCTTGAAACCAGAGAAGTTCGAGTTCACTTCACCAAGGCCTTTGTGTGAGCTTAATAGTGCTGCAACAACGCTTCAGAAGGTGTATAAGAGTTACCGTACCAGACGAAACCTGGCTGATTGTGCAGTTGTAGTTGAAGAACTATGGTATGTATTTCAGTCTTAAACTAAACATTAAAGTTTGTAGGAGATAATATGCATATAAAAGGGGTCAAGAATGCAATTTTCCTTTCTAATATTCCTTGTAATTAATAATTTGTGGATGAACAATTTTCAGGTGGAAAGCACTTGATTTTGCATCTCTGAAGCATAGTTCAGTTTCATTTTTCAAAGGGGAGAAGCAAGAGACAGCAGTGTCTCGGTGGGCCCGTGCTCGCACAAGGGCAGCTAGGGTAATTAATTACAAAACAATGATGGAAACTGCGACTATTTGCCTCTTTATATTATTGTATACTTGTACTTAATATTTTCTCTGATATGTTTTATTAGGTTGGAAAAGGTTTGTCGAAGGATGAGAAGGCACAAAAGCTAGCTCTCCAGCACTGGCTCGAAGCGGTTAGCAAATTTACCCTTGAATTTATATAATGTTATTAATTGTTCTCTATGTTAGTGTGTTGACTTTGTTAGACAGATTTTCTAATTGTAAACAATTCTCACACAGATTGATCCACGCCACCGATATGGCCACAATTTGCATTTGTACTATGACTTGTGGTTCGACAGCGAAAGCACAGAGCCATTTTTCTACTGGTAAATATTAACATCTTAATCTCCACCTTTCTATGGAAGAAAAAAAATATACTGTTTAATTAATTAAAGATTTAGTGATTAACTCTAAGCCTCTTTTATTTTTTGTCACAAACAGGTTGGATGTTGGAGCTGGAAGGGAGATAAATCTAGATAAATGCCCACGAAGCAAACTTACTTCGCAAATTATCCAATATCTCGGACCAGTAAGCACAAATTATGTCAACTTTACTACATTCATAGAGTTAATCTTCCACAAAGATTGATTAAACTAATGGATTTCATTCTTCTTTTTTTAATTTAATTGTCACAGACAGAGAGAGATGCATATGAAGTAATTGTAGAAGGCGGGAAACTAATGTACAAAAAAAGCGAAGCTCTTGTAAACACAACTGAAGGGTCTAAATGGATATTTGTTCTTAGTACTACAAGGTCATTATACATGGGACAGGTACTAAATTCTGTCTTCTTATAACTAATATATATATTTTTTATTTTCATAATTTGACTTTATTTGTTAACCTTTTATTATTCTTTATGATTTTTTGAGCAGAAAAAGAAGGGTTCGTTCCAGCATTCAAGTTTTTTGGCTGGTGCTGCTACCACAGCTGCTGGTAGATTGGTTGCAAAAGAAGGGATTCTTCAGGTAATTTAGTTTTTCCTGTAAATGTTAGAAAAAATTTCATGGTATTTATTTAAAAAAAATTATTAATTATTCTATTTATTATGTAGGCAATATGGCCATACAGTGGCCACTATCTACCAACCGAAGAGAACTTCGAGGAGTTTATTAGCTTCCTACAAGACAACAATGTTGACCTTAAAAATGTCAAGGTGTGTATCTTTTTTTAAATTCACACTCACTTGTGTTTTTAGAAATTTGACCGTGGACCTATTTTGCAATTCAACACCTAACAGTTTCCCAATTTTCAACTATTTTTCAGAGATGTTCGGTTGATGATGACGAGCCGTCGTTCGTACTATCTGACAACAAGCCAGTACAAGAACCTCTACCAGTCCCCGAACCCAAACATGATGTATCAGTACCAGAAGTGGTACGACAAGTGGCGATCTCGCCATTGTCCCGCAAATGGTCAACCGGCAATGGACCCCGTATTGGGTGTGTGCGTGACTACCCGCTTGACCTTCAAACCAAGGCACTGGAACAAGTCAATCTCTCTCCTAGAGTTGTTCCTTCTCCTACTTCCTGTAACAGGATTCCTATTCCATCTCCCCGGCCAAGCCCGAAAGTTAGGCTTTCGCCGAGACTGCAATACATGGGTATCCCTACACCAAAAGTTTCTCTTACACTTCCTAGTAGCATCAGAGCCAAGTGATTATATTTTTGAGGGTTTTCTCAGGATGGGCCAAGAAATTTTGGCACCACTAACAAATTGTTTTTTTCTTTTAACGTTCCCATGCTTTTTCATGTGGATATGTAGAGCGATTCTTTGTTCTTTCTGTTGTTTAGATGGAATAAGATTTAGAAGGTTTTGTAAAGTAATAACCACACTGCTTGTATACACAGCACCAAATTTCCTCATCTGGATTAGTTTGGTGTATAGGATTCTTTTATTGTTCAATAAAAGCAATTTTTTCATTTTCAAGTCTTTTGTATATCTTATTTAAGTATTTTTACAGTGAGTTTAAAATAGTAGACACTCCCTTTTCACTGGATTTTCAGACAAAATCTAGTATTTAATCAAATTAAGTTAAATATAACATAAATGAGCAGTTTCTGGAACTGCAATTCATACTTTAAGCTGGAGTACAGACCGCATATAAGAAACAAAGCAATGACAAAGGAGTCACTTTTATGCTACCGTACTTTCTATCATCTATTTTATTTTACTTTTTGAGATAGAAAGATGGAGGTATAAAGTATTTTGCAGTGAGTTCAAAATAGTACGCATTCCCTTTTCACTGGGACTTTCAGACAAATCGGAGTATTTATTTATTCAAATAAGGGTATAAAAACACAAGTGATCAGTTTGTGGAACTACAATTCATACTTTTTGTTTTTTTGAATGAAATAGAGGTCTAGCCTCTAATTTATTGATAACTGTTTTGATACGTAAGTGGTGTTACAAAACAAGGTATCAGAAGGTGGTAAATTAGTCCCTTTTGGAGCTCAAGAAGAGCTTCTTAGGGCGCCTAAAACAGAAATAAAAGAAACTAAAATGAAGTGCTTGAGATAAGTAAAAACAGAAACAAAAAGCCAAAAGAAGAAACATGAAATAAAAGACATAGCTCCATATTCTAAGGCTCGCATTTGCTCCAATTCAGTTGTTTCATTATATTTCAAAGGAGAAATGCCACTGCTCTCTTATCTGTACCATCAGTTCTGGTACTATAGCTTCCATGCTGCGAAAAATTATGGCACACCGCTCCCTCCATATGATAAAATTTGCTATTAGGAATAAGGATCTCTCTTTTTTGGTGAAATGTTTGTCGAGTAGTGGGTGTGTGTTCTGGTATGAAGGCAATCTTATCCGGTACTCTGCAGCCATGAGGATGTGTATCTGACGTGATATTTGGCATCTCTTGAAGAGGTGTGTGACTGTTTCCCTGTCACTCTTGCGCATAGTGCATCTGTTGACCATTGTCATTCCTTTTTCATGAGATTATCAACAGTCAGAATGTGATTAAGAATCATAAGCCAAGCAAATACCTTAAATCTCGGGGGAGCTATTAATGACCAAATTCTAAACCTGTTGTTTGTTATCTTTGGTCCATTCTTGAAAGCTAGGTATGCTGATTTAATAGTGAAGATCTCATTTTTTGTCCATCTCCATTTAAATATGATGGAGGTACGAAGAATCTCCATTTTCACACAAAGAATGTTGCTCTTTATTACTGGACCAAAACCTGGTTCTTAAAAATCTAAATAATTATTCTACTCCCAAGTAGTCTATTTTGATCCCTCTATCCTTTGGATTAAGCGTTTGATTTCTAAGATGTTGGCTGCTGCACCTCGTAACTGTTTTTGAGCAACCTAACGTGTGAATAGCCAGGTTTGCCACGCAGCCGTTTGATTCCTAATTGCAGTCAATACTTTGACCAAATCTCTTCCGAAAGAACGGAGAAAAAGAAGGAACTTTGGTTGAAAATCAAAAGATTTACAGCCATCCTTTTGACTGAGATGATGAAATCCCGACCTTGCACAAATTTAATAGAAGATAAATGAGAGTCAGCTTTACGTCATATTTGCTAATATCTAAGCCGGCAACAATTTGGCTTATTAATTTTTCTATGTTATAGATAAATACTACAAAGATTTTACGTGGCGAATGCCTCTAGCATCTCTTGTATTTGAACTTCCATTAATGAACGATCCCCGGATTTACACTTGAATAAAGAAAAAAGATTTCCGCGTTATGACTAGTGAGTACTTGATTGTGACCGTACTAATTTGATTTTTATGGTTGACCTTATATGGTTGCTTGTTTAGATTGCCAATTACAGGTGTGCAACAAGCCTTTGACCCAATTTGCTTAATAAAGTTAACTTAAAATTTTGAAAAACTAGTATCTAGCACAGCTGATTAAAACAATGACTTTCGTGACATCAGTCGGTTTAAATCCCAGTATTCATCGAGTTTATGAAACACCCCTAGAGTTCCCCTTCACAAAAAAGTTAACGTGAAATCCACAAAAGAAAGGCAAATTTTTATTAATAGAAAATATATTAAATAAATATCAAGATTAGAGAACGTTTTTGGTTTTTATCGATAAATAGGGAAAATGTGATGGAAAATCACAGCCCCTGGTCGTTATAGATTATCACGGTCAGAGTTAGCACTTAATTAACAAGATTAACCATTCTAACTGAACTATAAAAAAAACCGAAAAAAAAATCCTATCTGCGATAGATTGGAACAGCCAGAGAAAAAAGTAAAGATTGGAATGGTCAGGTGCAAAAAAAAAAAACAAATTGTCCATGATGAACAGTAACAATCAGGCACAAAAATAAATAAAAAAAATCCTTTTTTTTGTCACCTCTGGCCGTGATGGGCTATCACAGCCAACTCTTTTTTTTTTTTTGCTTCTGACCATGATAGATAGTAATGACCAGGATTTTTTTTTTGTTTTTTTCTTGTGCAATTCAATTAGAATGAATGGTGATTAATTAAACGTTAATGCTGGCCATAATAATTCATAACGTCCAGAGACCGTGATTTTTCATTGCATTTTCACTATATCTCGAAAAAACCTAAAAGCGTTCTCCAATTTCAATATTTATTTAATGTATTTCCTATTAATAAAAATTTCGGACAAAATAAAAGTAACCCAAAAGTAAGGAGATTTCAATAAACACTTCCAGCAACACAGTTAAATAGCAAATAAATGATATTATGAATCTATGACATGCTCTTTACTGTAACATATAAGAATGATCCACATAGTTTTCGTACCTTCCACACCATTCCCAAAACACAACCATTATTCATACTGCAATTATTGCTTGGAGCATGACAATACTAGATAACAAGTAAAAATTAAAATTAAAGCAGAAAAACATCACCACCCTTTTGGCTTAGCAAAACAGAAAATTCAAAAAAAAAAAAAAAGAGGAAATCATGGCAAAAAATCTACCTAAATGGTAGAAGACACAGTTTGCAAATCTTGCACCACTTCTGGCGAACTAAAATAATCCTGAAGTGCCACCATCTCAAAGGCATTCAGTTTCAGACTCTGTATCGCCTCCACTGTGGCAAGGGCACCTGCTACAGTTGTAATTATTGGTATTTTATAAGCTAGTGCCATTCGTCTGAGCTGGCGCCCATCTATCGAATCAAGTGCATCACCAGAACTAGTTATAACCATAACCTGTATATCTCCATTTGCCAACATATCACCAACATGAGGCCTACCTTCATGCATTTTCAGTACAGGTTCCACTGGTACACCGGCCAACTGGAGAATCTTAGCAGTACCAGAAGTGGCAATAATTTTGAACCCAAGATCATTAAATACACGAGCAATTGATGCCAGATGTGGCTTGGTCAAGTCATTCAGACTGAGAAAAACTGTACCAGATGTAGGTAGTTTTTGGCCTGCAGCAATCTGTGCTTTGGCAAAGGCAACTGGGAAGCTTGAATCAATTCCCATGACCTCTCCTGTGCTACGCATCTCCGGCCCAAGCAACACGTCGCACCCTTGAAACTTCTCAAATGGGAGCACTGCTTCCTTCACGGACACATGCTTCGGCACCACCTCCTTTGTAAACCCTAGTTCTCGCAAAGTCATTCCTGACATGACAAGAGATGCATACTTGGCCAAGGGATGACCAATGGCCTTCGACACAAATGGTACCGTACGGGAGGCCCGCGGGTTCGCTTCTAGAAGATACACATCCCCTGATGCTGTGATGGCGTATTGGCAATTCATTAGACCACATACATTCAAACGCTTGGCTAATTTAGTGGTCCATGTACGAATTATATCGAGGCACCGAGCTGAGGTGGTCTTTGTCGGTAGGGAACAAGCTGAGTCACCTGAGTGGACCCCGGCTTGTTCTATATGCTCCATAATACCACCAATCACCACGTTGCCTTTTGAATCGGCCAAGGCATCAATATCTATCTCAATTGCATCCGAGAGGTACCTGTCTATCAACACTGGTCGATCAGGGTCCACCTCAACTGCGTTCTCCAAATAGGTCACCAATTTATCGTCACTGTACACAATTTCCATAGCACGTCCACCTAGCACATAAGATGGACGCACAACAACCGGATACCCGATTTCTGATGCGATGGACAGAGCATCAGATTCGCTCCTGGCTATGCCACCTTTTGGCTGGTCGATTTCCAACTCGTTCAAAATCTTGTTGAAGCGGTCACGATCTTCTGCAGCATCGATAGAGTCAGGGGATGTACCCCAGATTTTGACTAGGCCTGAGCCTGAGGCAGAGGCAAGGGACCGAGAGGACAGGTATTGCTGGATGGGGAGGGCAAGCTTAAGGGGAGTCTGGCCACCAAATTGTACGATGATGCCATCTGGACGCTCCAGATCGATCACATTTAACACATCTTCGACGGTCAGGGGTTCGAAGTAGAGCCGATCGCTGGTGTCATAGTCAGTCGAGACTGTTTCTGGATTGGAGTTCATCATTATTGTTTCAAATTCGGCCTGAAAAGGGGAATGATGTTCGATTAATTTAATCAATTGTGCAATGTTTGCCAAACCATGTATCTGTACCCGAAAGTCATCTCAGATAATGAAATAAACGGTATTACAGCTTTCTTTCACTTGGGCTTTCTAACAGTAGGACAGCAATAGTAAGACCTTTCTGATTCTTTTACACAAGAAAAACAAGTGGTGGACTTTAGTCATTAGCAGTGTGATCATGGTAACTGCATTACTAGTACATAGCGGTCATTAAACTGATTTTTGCTCCCCGATATTGAACTTTTTGATTGGTAGTATGCTCAAAATGCTAAACCAACCAGTTTTTTTACTAAGAACCTCACCTATTTAGAACTAAGATCTGGCCAATAACCTCACTACCAATAAAAAATTATAAGAATGTTTTTACACACACGCACAGAAATAGAGAGAGATAGAGTGCTACCTGGCGAAGGGCGAAAGAAGCATGGCAACAGCAATAGTCAAACTCGATCCCTTGACCGATGCGGTTGGGTCCACCACCCAGGATCAACACCTTCTTCTTACCAGTTGGGGCTGACTCACACTCATACTCATATGAAGAATACATGTAAGGTGTATGTGCCTCAAACTCTGCAGCACATGTATCAACACGTTTGAATGATGGAACCACCCCAAGCTCAATTCGCCTCGATCTCACCTCACTTTCACTTGATCCAGTCGCATAAGCAATCTGTTTGTCGCTAAACCCTCTTCTTTTTACCTCATACAAGTCGTCCTTAGTAAGCATGTCTAAGGTTTTCAACAAGAGGAACTGTTCTACGTCCACCAGCTCTTTCAACTGGGTTAAAAACCATTTGTCGATAAGGCTAAGTTCATGGATTTCATTAACAGACATTCCTTTCTTCAAAGATGCGTAGACGGCATGGATTCGTTCGGGGTTTGGTACGCGTAGGCTGTACTTTATCTGCTCCCAGTCCCAGCTGAGCTCTTTAACAGATGCGCAGCCCCAACCAGAATACCCAGTTTCAAGAGACCGCACCGCTTTCTGGAATGACTCTTGAAAGGTGCGGCCCAAAGCCATTGACTCACCAACAGATTTCATTTGGGTGGTCAGGATAGGCTGTGAGCCAGGGAATTTCTCAAAGGCAAATCTTGGTATCTGCGTTAAAAAAATACAAATTGAAGTAAAATTACATCAGTATTTTCATAATTTCAAATAATTCCATTTTTGCAAGTTCAATAAAACCCACATATCACAGAGAGCAGTGAACCAGCAGAAAAACCATTTTGGGGAAAAACAAGCAGGGGCAGTTTTGTACTGAAATCATTTTGGGTTTACAAAATTACAGGAATAGAATTGGATGCATAGTAAAATCCTCCTAGTTTCCTAATTTAGAGGAGGGAATAGTAAAATACTTGATTTGAAAAGACTGAAATATCCTACCTTTGTAACAACATAATCAATTGACGGCTCGAAACTAGCAGGTGTCTTTTTGGTAATATCATTAGGTATCTGATCAAGTGTGTACCCAACTGACAACTTTGCAGCCATTTTGGCAATTGGAAATCCAGTCGCCTTACTAGCCAAAGCTGATGACCTAGAAACCCTGGGGTTCATCTCTATCACCATAACCTCCCCATCTAACGGATTAACAGCAAATTGCACATTTGACCCACCACACTCAACCCCAATTTCCCTAATAATTGCAACAGAATAATCCCTCAGTCTCTGATACTCCTTGTCCGTTAGGGTTTGTGCTGGCGCAACTGTTATGGAGTCACCAGTATGCACTCCCATTGGATCAATATTCTCAATTGAACATATAATAACCACATTATCAGCCAAATCTCTCATGACCTCCAATTCATACTCTTTCCATCCGAGAAGTGACTTTTCAACAAGCACCTGGGAGGTTAAACTAGCAGCTATACCAGCTCGACAAATTGACTCAAACTCATCTCTGTTGTATGCAATTCCACCACCGGTACCACCGAGTGTGAAAGCAGGTCGGACTATGAGAGGGAACTCACCAATAGACTCAGCAATTGAGAAACATTCTTCCATTGTGGTGCCTATACCAGAAGGTGGAGTCTTCAATCCAATTCGATTCATTGCTTTTTTGAAAAGATCTCTATCTTCGGCTGCCTCTATAGCAGGTAGAGAAGCACCAATTAGCCGCACATTGTACTTGTCAAGTACACCTGATTTGGCTAAGGCAACGGCTAGATTGAGGGCTGTTTGGCCTCCCATGGTTGGGAGCAGTGCATCCGGCCGTTCCTTAGAGATAATCTGTTCCACGGATTCGGGCGTCATGGGACCCACATAGGTCCGATCGGCTGTCCCCGGATCCGTCATGATAGTGGCAGGGTTTGAATTTACAAGAATAACCTTGTAACCCTCGTCTCGCAGGGCTATGCAAGCCTGAGTGCCAGAGTAGTCGAACTCGCATGCTTGGCCGATGACGATGGGTCCCGCACCGAGGAGTAAGATTGTTTTAATGTCAGTGCGCTTACCACGTGCCGGAGAGTTGATAGTGGAGGGAGCGTTGTTGGAAGAGTGAGAGGCGGAGGCGGCACGGGAGATGAGGTGGCGGCGGAGTCGGAGGTGGGTGCGGTGGCGGGAGGGGAGAGAGAGGAGGCGGGAAGAGAGGGAGAGGCTTGTGAGAGAGCGGTTGAGACCGGGATTGGAGATGGGGAGAGGAGTAGAGAGAGAGCGAATTTGAGAGGCCATGATTGACTAGGTAAAACGAGAGTGGTGCGGGTACTACGACACTGCGCAGCACTGGGTGGGTTTTAACTTTTAGGGTTTTACGGGAGGAGAGAAGCGGAGCTGTCAAAAGAACAAAAAAATTGAGACAGAGAAGCGGAGTTGTCAAAAAAACAAAAAATTGAGATAGAGAAACGACACTTTACTTCTGAGTGGATAGTTGACTAGACAAGATAGAATCTCGCCTGGATTTCCTAGACCAGGTCTATATATTGTACAAGTATAACAATATCACTCAGCAATGAGTAATGATAGGGTGTGATGTGCTCACAAAATTATCAGCAATAATAGGTGTAATGTGCTCACCAAAAATTTGATGAGCACAATTTTAAAAATATATCGGATTAATTTTAAATGAAAAATTTTAATCGTTGAAATCCATGTGATCAATGAGTGATGCATGTAAATATAAAATTTTAAAAGTTTCAAATTCATTTGCTACAAGGTCAAATAGTCAAAGAAATGATGAAAAATAAATATATGAAACAACTTATGAAATAATTTATAAAAGTTTGTTTTTTTCAACGCGTGGCCTTATAGCAAATGAATTCAAAACTTTTAAAATTTTACATTTACATGCATCACTTATGAAGTACATGAATTTCAAAAATTTGAATTTATCATTTAAAACCGATTTGATATGTTTTTAAAATTATGCTCACCGAACTCTCTTAATAAACACGTCACATCCAAATTTTACTCCAATATCAATATGCAGAGCTGTCTTGTAAGCCAAGCACAGACTACTTCCTGAATTTGAATCCTCAAAAGTAAGCTATTTTTTTTAGTTTTGTCCGGACCATTGGATCTGCTCTAACACAATATTAAAGGGTCCTTGTGTTCCACAACGGACCGCATTGGTACGAATTTCTGATCGGACGGTCCGGATCAAAACTCAAAATTTGGGTTACGTAAGGGATACGGACTCCTATATTGTTGTAGATAGTAAAATGATTGAGTTTATTCGGTTTAATTCTCAACGGATATCTGATAATCCAATTCAAATGACAAAATATGTTTGATAGTTTACTGGATTCGCTTATGAATCTTCAAAAATCTACTTTGTTTACTAAATTCGTATTTAGATCTTCCACGATCAGCGTTTAAAATATGTTAAAAAAATGATGTAATTTTATTTTAATATATTAAATATTATTATAAACTATATTATCACTTACGTTTAAAGAAGTTTCATCATAATTGTGACTATATATACCTCACTACAAAACCAACGCTCTAGTAGACCTTTCAGCTTTAATTTTAGTTTTATTTGAAGTCTTCATATAACATGAAATACAATATGTTTTATTTATTTTAGATCATGGATAACTGGTCCATGTCTTTGTTATAGTATTAGGCACCACACTAAAAAAATAAATTACTACTATTCTTGTTTTCGAAAATATATTTCAACGATAATATGTGTTACGAAAATGAGATAAAAGTATAGAGAAGCTACTAAAAAGAGTAAAATTTGATTAAAAATTTTCAAGTCGTGCAAATTTTTAACAACTCGGATGAGTGGTCTGAAGTTTGAGGTCCTTGTTAATGAGAAAATATACACGATTTTACTTATTTTATTTGACCATTAAAAACGGGAATTTTTTATTGGTAGTAATTAATAGAAAAGAAGAGAACAAAACAAAAAGAGTACAGCTGTTTTTATATGGATAGTAAGATCGGTACTGTTCATACCGATCTAAACTTTGATATGTTTTAAAGTACCAGTCCAAACTTTGCAAAAAAAGAAAAAGTTTAGATCAGTATGAACAATACCGATTCTAATTTAAAAAAAAAAATTAGATCGGTATGAATAGTACCAATCCTAACTTAAAAAAAAGTTTAGATCGGTATGAACAGTACCGATCTTAACTTAAAAAAAAAAAAGTTAGAATCAATATAAACAGTATCAATCTTACTATCCATAAAAAAAACAGCTGTACTCTTTCTGTTTCCTCTCTTCACTATCAATTACTACCAATAAAAAATCCTCATTAAAGACATTACTGATAAGTGGAAACGTAGAAGCAAGAATACTACTGCATATTCAGCTCCAGTCTAGACTTGTTTGCACCAGCATTTTAAATTTTTAATCAATTATACAATAACAAATGCTGAAAAATTTGTTGCAAAAATAAGACTAGACTAGATATTTTGATGATGCATTAACGTGGTAGACGTATTACTTTGATCTTGATTTTTTTTTTTCTTTCTTTCTTTCTACAACCGTACTTTAGATGATAAATTTCCAAATTCACAGCAAAAAAAAAAAAAACATAGACTAAATATTTTTATTATCTATAAATTTAGACAGACAATTCGAACTTTTAAACTTGAGGCTCCTAATAATATTTTTTATTGCAATACCATGTATATTTTAGATGTTTTGATTTGCAATATAAAATTTGTCTTGATCTCATTGTTACAATTTGTTAAGAAAGAAAATATGAAAAGTTTTTCTCTCTTAATTTTTTTTATATTGAGAAATTAAGTGTTTCATATTAATTATAATAATTAATAAATATATTTAGTTTTTTAGACTAAATAATTTAATAAAATTTCTAAGAACAAAAACATGCAAAAAAAACAAAAACAAGAGTTATACTTAAAATGCAGATGTAATTGATTTTCTGAGTGAAACAAAATATCAAATGTAAAAATCTAACTGCAAACGGTGCATTTCTGACCCTAACATATGTCAAATGTATATTTTTTTTTATTTTTTACCCGTCTCATAACTATTTTAAATCAGATTGATAACCTACATAAAATTTTAAGCTGAACCGTTTACACCTCCACTAATATTCTGTATAATGAAATCATTACTTTATATCGGATCAAAAAAAGTTCATAAATAATTAAAAGTATTTAGTCAAGTGTATTGCACATGATATAACATCTGAGGTAATTTAGTACAAGTAAAAGTTTTTTTGTTATTACCGGAACAGAAACCATATGGTCTATTTACTATATCATAGACCACGTTCACGAGACATTTTTGTTACCATTGGCGGGAACGAAAACTTGAGAAATGTAGTAAGTAAGACTGTAATCATGTTTGGTTGTGGAGTAAACCTCTTGCTCCACGTTTAAGGAGTTAAACGGGAAGTAATATAGGCGACTTAAGATGGAGTAAGATTTGAGTTAAATCGAAGTAACTTACACTACTTAGAGAAGTGGTTTAGCTTACTTCATCAAACATGATTAATTTACACTGATTTAGTTTAGAGTAAGAAATTTAATCTGATTTAACTTTACTCCACAACCAAACATGACCTAAGAGTAAAATTAAACCGGATTAAATTTTTTACTTCAAGCTAAATCGAAGTAAGTTAATCATATTTGGTAGAGTAAGCTAAATCACCTCTCTAAGTGGTGTAAGTCACTCCGGTTTAACTCAAATCTTACTCCATCTTAATTCATCTTAAGCCGTTATATTACTCCTCATTTGACTCCTTAAACATGAAACAAGAAATTTACTCCACCTCTTACTCTACAACCAAACACAGCCAACATTGCAAGACGTGGTCCAATTTCATTACTAGCATATTTTCGCTGAAAAGCGGAAATTATGAATGATGGTTCCACAATTTCGGAACTTTCTCGGAGAGGAAATGAGTCCGTAAAAGGGGTCCGCAACGATTTTGGGCTCTCCTTCCTATTTCTCATACACCAGGTATCGGAGAGAATCCAGTGTAAATATTTAATACCAATAACAGGGACATAAATAGACCAGAGAATATTTAATGCTGTCATGATTCATGAAAGGATATCGATAACAATCCAATTGAAGTCGCAGATAAGAACGCCATTGCCTAGAAAAATGCCTGTGCGGCCATGTTTTGTCCGTCCGTATCGTCTGCATTAACTCAAATCTGCTGCACCCTCCTATTCTTCAATCTTAACCATTCAAAATCGATTAAACGGTTTCAATTATATCTGATTCATTTTAATATATTATATTGATATAAATAAAAAAAGTAATTGGAGCTGTTTGATCGACTTTAAACTGTTCGCATTGAAAAATAAGAAGGTGCTCCTTTTCTTGAGAAAATGAGCAAATTTGAATCCCATTTCAGCCGTCTGATTATAAACGAAGTCTGTTCGGCTTCTCATCTAGAACATAGGTTATTTAATTTTAGTATTGATTTAATTGCACAAATCTCAAAGATGATCAGACGGTTCAGATGTATTAATTCAAAATATTCTTTTTTGAATTAATGCAGAGGAATTATTATTCCTTTCAAATCAAAATCTCCAACTTGGAGTGAACATAGACACTTGCATAATTTTGGACCTAAAAGAACGAGAGGAAATTCAACTTGGGAGTGATAAAAGCAACGGTAAAACTTCCCTTTAAACTATGTCATCGTCCCTTTTAAAATTATGTAAAAAAAAAAGGTTCATTATTTTTTAGATTTTGTGCAAGTAATAAACTAAAAATTCTAAATGATCAGTTTTACTAAAACTTGCCAACAACACAAATAATTTTAAGCAAAAGATGTAAAATTTAAAAATCTAAAGGGCTTGTATAAATTTTATTTTTCTGGAACGAGGAAATCTAATGCTGCTATATTATAAATTAAGCACTAGAATTAAAACCCAAATCCATGTTAATCAGCCAGACTACAAAGGAGAGAACACAATTTTTGATGTCTCACCTTCTTCGTTAGTTATTTCTGTTGTGCATCAGTACCTCACAATTCTTCAAAAGTTTGAGGTGCTAGTATTGGGAATGCTAAAGTGATACTGGATGGCCAACTGATTAAAAGCTGTAACAGATAGTCTTAGATACTACCAACTTGATCAGATATGTTCTGGCAATGACTAAGAAATTCAAGGAATTGGTTAATTGGAAACAATAAAACAAAATTAATGGTTAAATTGTTGTTTTCCTATTTTTTTTGTTTAGCTTGGAATAGCCATACAATGACAAGTCATTTTGGGAGATAAAATTAGTAATTAAGAATCACAATGAGGTTCATCTAATTTGGTACCTATCAATTTGTGATTTTTATTTGTAATTTAGATAGTGTTATGATTTGTGATTTTCTTGATTTAAATTTGTCAATTGGGGAATGGACACATACTAGGGACCTAAATTCAAGGAATTTATTTTTATTATGTTGAATTTTTTTTTGCAACTATATATATTCTTCTAGATATATTCGGCTAACTCTGGCAAAATTCATGACTTCGCCACTGGTTGGTCCATAATGTGAAGTGCATGCCCGAATCCCCCAAAATTTAATAGTTTATGCATATCTAAGCGTCCAGTAGAACTGGAGAACAGAGGGACCACCTTAAGATAGCGTTTTTTTTTTTTTTGAAAGTTAGTGACTTTAAGTGTCAACTAACAATTTCATCATCAACAACAACAACAACAATAAAATAATAATAATAATAATATTTTGCATAGAGAAAATTTTTTGCCGAAGGAGATCCATGATCTACTTTTAATTCGGCTACGCAACTTTGGTATGAAATCGTGTAGAACTCGGTAAAAATGAAAATTCGGTAGCTGTTTTGGGTAGAACTCTTCTATGGATTTATGTTTTAATAGCAAAATTTATGTTCCAATGTCAGAAACGTTAATTTGAACGAAAACATTTTTTATTATAATAACGAATCAGCACACTAGTGTTTGTCAACTCATATTATAGAAACGAGCAACAGATGGGAAAAAGTATATGGTAACTGCAAAATGATTTCAGATGACAAATAGTAATCTTTGCAATGCAGTTCTTTCCAGAAAAAAGTTCCTAAACGATAATTTAATATCCCAAAATGTTCCTGTTGTAATAGAACCTGCTCTGTTGATGCAAAATTGACCAAAAAAAAAGGCTTTACTGATTAGACACATCTGCTGTTTTTATGCTAATGCACTCAAATACCATTAGCCAAGAGGAACAGTAATTTCTATTATGCCTTTTTTAAGATTAAGAGAAAACATGATAGAGAATGACAATGCACAACTTGTTCAGTGTTCCAAGTTCCCAGTCACAACCACACAAACAGAATACATACAGCTCTCTTTACATTTATACCCAGTCGAAAAATCTTTCACGTACTTTATATGTATCAGGGTGATTATAATAACTCCACCATGTTACCTTCGCCTTTATCTCACCATGCTTACCAGAAATTGTCCCGGAAAAGTCGCCATAGAATTCAGGTGAAAATTGTAAGGTTCCTCTGGCAACGGGGACATTAGGAAAGCTAAAAACATCGACCAAATCTGCATTAATATGCAGGGAAGATGTATGAGGGACGATCAATACAGATCTCAAAAGAGGAATGGGTGCGCCACTGTCGACATTGATGTACTTGCCACGCTTCTTGCTAAATAACACTCTCTTCACATCCCAACCGGTCATGGATGCAGTAATTGTCCCGTATATTCTTGCCGCAGCCTTTCTGTTGCCCTTGATAAGACTTATCTCAACTGAAGCAACCACCGCATTTGTAATAATTGCGTAAGTTACCACGGCTGCACCATTTCTACCTTTAACCTCTTCAGTTATAACCCTATCAGATATGCACCACTCGAAAAGACTCCAAACGCTTGTAAAACCACGGCTTACTTGATCTATGCCATGCCAAAGATCGAGATGCATACATAGTGGATCATCTGCCCTAATGGCGATAGGCGGTCCAGCCAGTGTAAGGTTGCCCTGATTGTTTTCATATGTTCAATGCAAATTGTCTAATGTAAGTAATAGTCAATAAATTGAATCGATTAATTAATTAAGTGGTATATTTCATAATCTATGAAGCTTAAAATTGCTTTATTTGTTCCTGCCAGAATCTATGCCACTAATTCTCATAAGAAAATTAGCAACAAACAAGTTCAATTTTTGATGAAACAAAACACCATTCTAGATTCTGATACTTGCTCCAATGAAGTTGAATCAGTTGCAGCTCTAAAGTTATGAATTCCTAGTCAAGCCTATGGTTCAGATTGAAATCATTGCTCCCATGAAAATAATAGGGGAAAGAGAGAGAGACTTACAGGGAAGGAGACGGTCTCAGCATTGCTTTTGTTCCTTCTGTAGAGATCACAATCACCCAGACCATACTTGCAATAAATGTTACCATGGATTTTTCCACATGGCTTTCTGCCTTGGTAAGAGACGCGTACCTCAAATATCTCAAGACACCGTACTTGATGATCTGACAATATTGGTTTGAGGAGAGATTTTTGTGCCTCCGGGATGGTCACAACTCCGATCTCTCTTCCCCCGTTGAAAGCTTCCTCACTTGCGGATTCAAAATCCGATTCCTTCCTATCTAATTCTTCTATTTCTCCACAGGTCGAAGCCATTCTTCCATTCTTCTCGGGATTAGGATTTTAGAAATTTTTCTAAAAGAAGAAGACACAGATACTGCTCCAGACATCCAGCCATCCAGCCTTACACTCGACGGAGTTTGTATGGAGTTGAGATCCAGCCATCCAGCCATCCAGGTCCCTCACAGCGTTAAGTCGAGCCGTCCGATACTATTTGGCACAAATCTTAAAATACCCTAAACCATAGTTTTAAACGGGAAAATTTTAAAAAATGCTATTTTTTCTAAAAATAGAACGAAATATCCTCCTTTTAAAATTCTTAATAAATTATAAGAGTGTCAATGGGTACGATACAAGTAGAATAAGAGCATTTTCATTTCCATACAGGTAGGAGTAATTTCACATCCAGATAATTACGAATACGAATATTCACATTCATGAAATTATATGTATCCGTATCCATTATTTTTTTACCATATACAAAAATTATCCGTATCCCTTTAATCCGGATACGGAGCGAATACAAAGCGAATTATCTATATCTGTTTACACCCCTACCTCCCTCTCACTCTTCCCTATTTAGTATTTACTCTCATTTACATTTGTGATCTCATCTACATTTTGAATAATTTTTATTTTTATGTGTATAATATTTAGAATAAAGAAAAATTTAAGTGTGAAATTTTATTTGCTAAAAATAAAAAAGTCTAATGTTGGTGTATATGTAAAATATTTTCAAACATAAGAGTCTTTTTAAAAATTATTATAAGACATGGTATTAACTTATTTTATAAAAAAAATTTAACTAACATATAATAATTTTAACATATGCATTTTATCTAGTTTATTCAGTATAAAATTTCATATTCCTAGTTTTCACAATTATAAGAATTTTACCACATCACATGCTAAGAACAATTTACTGAAATACTTATTATTAGTGAATACATTATGGTGAAAAGTTAAAAATTAAACTTTGTTAAATCTAGTAATTAATTGAATCAGATATGCACTTTAAAGGTGTAAAAAATGTATCCCAAATCATCTACACCACTTATTGCTATAGTATTCGAACTCAATATTTCTTGCTTTGATTATTTATTTCTTAATTTCTTAAGATTATATCAAATACATAATTAGTATATATTTATTGAAGTTTAAGTACCTCATTAAATTGTTCTTAACATGTGATACGAGAAAATTATAGTTGTGAAACTAAGAATATGAAATTCTATACCAAATAAACTATATAAATGTGTAGGTTAAAAATATTTATATATTAGATATTTATTTTTATGAAATAAGTTAATATCATGTCTTGTAATATAATAATTTTTTAAAGACTCATATGTTGAAAACGTTCTACATTTACGTTAATATTATACTTTTTGTTTCTGATTTTAACAAATAAAATTTTACACTTAAAAATTTTTTATTCTAAATCATGTATACACACAAAGTAAAAAAAAAATTACTTAAAACGGAAATGAAATCATAATTGTATATTTTACTTAAGTAAATAATAAATGAGAGTAAATAGAAATGAGTGGGAGAGGAGAAAAGAAGGAATAAGTGAGGTCATAATAGTATTTTGTTAAGAATTTTGAAAAGAGATATTTTGTTATATGTTTTGAAAAAGAAGATCACTTTGTAAAATTTCCGTTTTAAACAGGTTCGAATTGTTTACCGACTTAGTTTTAAACCCGAATTCACATCCTTACCTACAATTGAAACGGACAGTCCAAAATCATTTTTTTAACTTGGCACGAATCTCAACACATATAACATTGGCTAAGAGTAAATATCGGCCGTCCGTTTCATTTGTGTTGAGACCTGGGAAGATACGGATCATGTTAAACCAAACTGTCCACCTAGTGAGATATCAGCCGAATTTTTTAAAATTCCTCAATTAAAAAAAATTATACCAATGTCCTCGTTTTTTTAAATGCCCCAACTGCTAGGTTTCTCAGCAGTTGTCTTACTAGACGATCGCTGGTTTTCTTTACAGGTCTCTATCTCCATAGAGAACCGCTGGAAAACTAGCGATTATCTATAAAACTCATTTTCCGTCTACAAAATCATGTTGTCTCTCCTCACATTCACAATTCATTCAACCCAAACAGAAGAGAAAAATAGGAGAAAAGAGGAAGAGAAAAAGGGAAAAAAAGAAGAAGAAAAATGTCCAATAACACCAAGATAGACATTATATATGGGGAAGCGAGAGGAGGGTCGAGAAGGGGTTGATGTAGAAATTCTATTCGTGGGATAACATTGCAGGAATAATTTGTGGCATGAAGAGAATTATGTAGGTACTTCGCGGTATACTGAATTGAAATTTCTGATGGTGACTCTGTTTCGAACCACAGCAGGTGCAACTAACACATGTTCTTCCTTTTTTCTTGTCAAAACTAACACATGTTCTTGATATAGAGCCGTCAACATCGGACGATGGACATTGTAACTCAGATCACTTGATGTGCGTTAAAGGTCATGCACATTGTAACTCAGATTTTTCATGACAGTATTTTATGAGTTGTTAAAACACAGTAGTAGTAGCAGCTTTTGATACATATGGTCGCATATTGAAAGGTCCGTTTGCATGGAATGTGTAAAAGTCACATCTTGCCAGTTAACAATACACGTATTCGGAGATATACACATTTAAAATAAAGAATTATTATTTCGCAATAAAATTCTACAATTTGTATAATTCCCAAAATAGCACGTCATATTACATTTTTACGTCACATTTTATTAAGAAGGAAATGATTTAGTGACAACCAGTGTTAGGGAAGAAGGAAATTATTATGTTTTGTTTTCTATTAAACTTGTTTTTATGTACAAAAATTGAAGTTTAAAATGTAATGAATTTTTTAAATATATTCAATTTCAATTTGAAAAATCTCATGAATTTAGTTCTTCTTCATCGTATCTCCTAGTCTGGGTTCATTACTGTTCCTTCTGTCGACGGAAGAATAAACTGCGTTCTATCCTTACAGAGATGCATAACAATAAAAGAGAAGAGAAAAGAATAGCTACATTCAGTGTTCTAAATAGTTAGTTATAGCGGTTTTGGACCTAGAAAGCTAAACTATGGGGTAAAATTGCGCTAATCGAGCCGTTATAATGCGTAGCGGCAATAACGATCCACTATGCTACATGGACTTATGATTTTGCAATTTTAATGGACCTTAATGTCGAAATGGACTTTTTTTACTTTATCAAGCTATATCAATACAATGAAACATGTGCAAGGTATACCGCTATATCAATTAAATTTTATATCATACATCATTGTTGGACTTTTCAAAAATGAAAAATTAAAACAATACCTAGAGATATTGTCCGTGAGAAATTGAAACAAAACAAAACTATGTGTGTATATATATATATGTGTATATTAGAACTTCTTAATCAATTTGGCGTTTTTTTTCTCATCTCATGTTTAATAGTGCAAAACAAGCTTTCATTGTGTCCGAAGTCAAGCTTTCTAATTTGTGTCCAGTCTCTGGTGGCTTGGTACGCAGCCTGTCAGCGACACAAATTAGAAAACAAACATGAAAAAATGCTCCACTTCGGACACAAATTTTTCTTGCACTGAGTCTCGTGATTATTGATTAGTAATCAACCATCAATTTCCATTACTAAAATGATCAACATAAATGTGCCACCAAATTTCATTCTCGAAGGAAATACTAGTGACAAGCCGATGAAATTTAGCCAATATCTACTATTATTTACAATTGTTGCTGCTCGATTGCCCCAAACTATCCCGCCTCTCCGAAACCAGCTCAACATGATGAGCCACCCTTTCATCCTCCTCAAAATCTGTGCAGTCGCTATTCGAATCAAATTCCAATATGCTGTCAGAGTCCGAGACTGCACTTAAATGAGTTTCAGAATCGACTCCATCTTGATGTTTTACTCCTGTAACTCTCGAGGATGGTTTTTCCTTCTCCATGTCAGGATTTCTGGGTTGTGGGTCCCCATAAAGCGAAACATGCTGGTGATACAGCTCCAGCTCCTTTTCAGATGTTTCGATGAACCGCCTAACTGTTTCCAGTGATTGTTCATATTTTGACTTTTCTAGTGCCTATTGAGAGGAGACCAGAATTTATCAAGAGTCCAGCATATTAACCAACTAAAAAAAATGAAAAAAAAAAATGTATTAAATGAACACATTCCCTACTAGCAAATGAGAGTACCTTTTTCTTTGATAATGTGTCAATAGGAGACATAACTTGAGGCCGTAGGTAATTCTTGCCTCTATAAAACACAATGGTATTGTCTCCTATGACCTGAATGGGGGTCCCACCACTCAACCGAGCAATCTGTCTGGCATATTCATGCACCTGGCCAGGCTTACATGGCTTGCAAATAACCTTGACTGTGTCGTGCATTTTCCAATGCAGATGCATGTTTAAAATTACCCCACCAAACACACCTCTCCTCCCGACTGGTACATAGTTGGACCTTTTTTGAGCCATTTTTTGCAAGTAGAATCTTTCTTCGCCGGTTAGTTCTTCAGGTTTGATATTTGGGCCATACATCTGGGGCACCTCATACTTCTTTAGTTTTTCTGTTAGAATCGCTTCTTTCATTTTTGCCTAAGACAAACAAAAAAGGTGAATCAAATATACAAGTAAACAATAAAAGGGTTTTAAAAACCAAGCCTTTATTTCAAACAATTATCAAACCAAGCCCCGATTACACTTCAATTATCAAGTGACTCCATTTGGGTTTCATTTCTAGCCTACCCCAACTTGTTTGAGACTAAAGGCTTAGTTGTTGTTGTTGTTGGACTAAATTTACGACAATTAGTAAGAGACAAAACGATCAACTACAAAGGAGGGATACCTCAGAAGTTACAGATGAATTCAGGATTAACTGGAATAAAATAAACAGGTAAACCTTTCTGGAAAAAAGAAGAAGTAATTACGTACTCACCAATATTAGGATCGATTTGATGGTTTAGTAAAGATAGCATAGGGGTTTTGAGGATTGGCATTATTTACCCAAATCAGAATTTATTGCTTATGTTCAATAACACTATCGCTCACCTTTTCAGAAGGGAGCTGAACAACAAGCACAGTCTATTATATGAAACACATGGTATAGTTGATTTTCAGAAATTTCCAATTATTGTAATTGTGACTTTATATAACCACTCCTGCCTGGTAAAGGTGCAACCGTACAATAATGGTATGTCTTTTAAGTAATAACCTTCAAATCATGCAATTTTGAAGTTATAGTCCTTGATAAAATCCAATTTTTTCTCAAATGAGTTCAAAATAACCCAACAACACACAGTTAACACTGAAACCATAGCAACTTCATCCTCAATTTTATTTATTGAACCTAACCTTAACCCAAATTGGCTGCAGTTTACTCAAAATTGTACATATCTTTCATGAATCAGAAATTTTGTCTTGATGTGCACTTAACCACGAAAAAGCCACAAAATAACCCCCAAAAAATGCATTCCATATTGCCAAAATAGACTGAAAAGAAGATTATACCTTCTCGATCTTATACTCAAGTTGGGCCACAGCAGTTGGAAATTTCTCTTTCCTCTTCTTGCCTTTCGGCCTAATTCTCCTTGGGTCATTTTTGTTAGCCTCCTTTCGCTTCTGCTTCTCTCTCTTTCTTTTCATTTTAAGCCTCTTTTTAGTTAGATATTTCTTTTTTGGGGAAGGTTCAACCTCGTCAATCTCGAATCTTGGTTTCCCATCAGAAAGAACCAAACAGACTGATTCGTATGTAGAGTACCATTGACCACATAAAGGCCGAAATGGTTTAATAGGATTTGAGGTGCAAGAAGCTGTAGTGAACCTTGATATAATATATAAAAGCTTCAGTAAGGAGTATAAGAGGCATATGGAATTTTGCAGATAGCATAAAATACATCGATTTCACAGGATATGAAGGACCTAAATGTACAACTTTTTTCTTTATCTTTTCCATGTAACTTTCAATTTTTTAGAATATTGACAAGTAATGATCATTTTGAATCATTGTCAAAGAAATATATGTGTTTCGGTTCATACAAGTTAGGGACATCAGTTAAACACTTTAACCAGGGAATAAAAAGGTGAATTATTTAACAGTTAATTTACCAACATACAATGGGATACAGCTGGTCCATCAGAATAGCAGTAGCAAGGTGGTTCACAACTTTTTACAAAATTTCTACAGAATGGTGCATGGACTATCACTCTAAAATAATTGAGAATAGCCTTTGAAGCATATAAATTGTTGAATTTTTCACGAATAACGGCAAAGATAGTGGGGTATTGGAAAAACCACATTCTTATTCTTCTTGTAACTCCCCACCGAATGTGAAAGAATAAAAATAGAGAAGAAAGAGGGAGTAAACAGACAGTACCTGCCGGAGGCTGGTAAAGGGGGAGCGGAGGTCAGAGCTCGTGATAATAGAGGGAGGAGAGAGAAAGAAGGTAGATTTTCCAACCTCTGGCGCAGGAGAAACCGGCTCGCCATTGATCGACTTGAATTGTAAGCGTTTGTCGTCAAAGAGTAGCATCTGGTGAAATCAAGTTCCTACTAGATTCATTTGCAAATGGAAGAGAAATCAAGTTCCTCCGGTATGGGATGGCGTTATTTTCTCTCCGAACAGTTTGAAAGGAGGCGGAGAGTGGCGTCGCCAGGCCGGCTGAGGAGGTATGGAGAAAGAACCGAGCGGTACTGTTTGACGGAGCGACCGACGAGAGAGCAAATTGGAATACCGATTTTGCCCGGACGGCTCTGATGCATTCAGGGGGGAAGTCGGGCAGAGGATCGAGGCAGAATTCGTATCGTCTGAGATATCTCAAACTTTGCGTGACTTTATGGAAAATATCAACCGTTTAAATACGTTCTACACGAATCTCAAAGCACACATAATACTGACCAGCTACATCACCCCCGAATAGGCACCAGACACGTCGGTCACGCAAAAATTGAGATATCTCAGAGGATACGCACTCAATCGAGGCACCGCATGCGGGTTTGAGTCGATTTAGATGGAATCGGGTTACTTGTGGCATCGTTTGGTGTGATAGTCCGTGTTTCGGCTTAAACAAATTTTAATTTTATATAAAGGGCGAATTTCATGTATCCCACTCAAAAATCTTGAAATTACGTATTTCCCCCTCTAAAATTCATAATATCATATTTACCCTTCTAAAGTTCAAGAACTCACAATTTTACCCAATTCATGGATTTTTCTAATAAAATTCATTTTAAATATATCAATTACCCACTTTACCCTTGATTACAAAAATAAAAATTCTCCCTCCTTAGAGAAATCATTTGATCCTTTTTGTAAAATTAATGTCATCAGCTAGATCTCAATTTGACGAAGCTCTTCGTTAAAATTCTATCAGCAGCGATTGAGAGCTATCTCCTACTCTTTTCTCTTCCATCAATTCACTACTCTCTCTCTCTCATATGCTCTCTTCCATTGGATTGAATCGCTTCTTCCTTCTGGTAACCCCTACTATAATGATGGACCAATGCTCTTCATTGCATTCAATCGTTAAGAGTGTTGTCTGGGTGGCGAGACAACAAAACCTTGATGATAGAGTATATGTGAATGAAGAACGTTGTCTAGGTGGCCAGAAATCCATGTGAATTCCTTCTGGCATCTCAGACAACGCTCTTCATTGCATTCTATCGTCTCTTCTCACGTTACATCCAACACAAATACAAGCATCTAGAATTCACTTGGACTCGAGAGTGATAATACAACAAAACCTTGATAACAAAGTCAGGAGTGACTATCTCATAAGAGGCATATCAGACCCACTAAATCCTAGTGTATAATTGTAATTAGCACTAAATTAGCATTTAGTTACAGCTGCTATGTACTTTGTATCAGAGCTTATGTAAGGCCATCCTGTGTATCAGATATATTTTGAGATCTAAAAGAAATACAGATCCCATTTAATTCAATTCTTGTATGAACACTTTCACACAGACATTGTTAAAAAGCTAATTTTGTTTTAGACTACAATTTTACAAATTGTGATTTTTAAAAACTGTTATCTGAGATAGAAAGATTTAATCAATTTTTCTTGAATTTGTTGTAGTATGAAAAAGAACTATAAGTTCCTTAAGGAATGGTTACATATCACATGCAACTCAAAAATTACCGCTGTGTCTACATTCTCAGAGAAGAAAATCGGAAGGCCCTACTTGCAATTGGGCGTGAATAGACTAATTCACATTCTCTGGTTTCACGTATTTGTTATTTTCTGACATAGCAAATTAGATGATTTTATAAGTAGCTCAATATATAGGTTTCATATTTTTTTAATTTAAACAACAAAACTTATGTAATAGCCGCCTTGTAAATCATTGGATCAATGCAATTGCCTATGAGCTTTAATTCAACCAAAAAAAAAACTATAAGAGGATTTTTTTTTCTTCGAATCATAGACCTGCTTAAATATTTTTGGCAACATCTTGGTGTACTAGGTTGAGAGAGGACCAGATGAAATTATATCTAGGTATACCCGTATAGATATTATTGTAGCATTTTGTACCTTTTGGAACCTGATAAATTGTACCAACATAGGACAGAAATGGATTTTTGTCTCCCTTTTTAAGACTAAACCAAGTATCAAACACTAAAATATAATAGTAATATTGAATTAAGAACAAAAAGGATTTTATCAGTTTTAGACACTATCAAAATCCCAGTCTCTTTATGCTAACTGTTTATTCTAATCAATTTCAACGGAACAATGCTGCAGACTTCATCTACGTGACTGGGATTGACATTCAAAGGTACTTTACTAGAACAGAAATTTATGTGTGCCTCTACAAAACCTTACAAACTTTATACTGGTAAATCAACTAATATGTATTTCCCTATATAAGAAAAGTATTACTTTGTACCTGCTCTTTAAGTTAATAATGAAGCATACAAATTGTCCTTAACCTTAGATTTTGGATGATGATGTTTGTGGAACGCTCAGATTTTTTTTGTCCTTTTAAGTAATTTAAGCAATGCATCTACATGTAAAAAATTTAAACATTTGCATTAATTTATTATAAAGTCAAACGGTCAAAAAATGTTCAAAAAATGAATGCATTAAAATTAATTTATTAGGGTCCGGCTAATTTGCTGCCGGCATCATTTTAGCCAAAGGTGTTGCCACCCCTTTTTTTATTTTGTGATGTCCAAATAACAAATCCAAACTGTTAGATGTTTAATCTATATTATAATCTACTTGGAGACCAAATTTTATATTTTTTGGAATTTTATTACTATTTATTAAGCTAGTTTGAAAACCACTAATTTCAGTAAATTTCTGCAGCATTGAAATCAACAGTTTTCAAACTAGCTTAATAAATAGTAAAAAAATTCCAAAAAATGTAAAATTTGGTCTCCAAGTAGATTATAATATAGATTAAATATCTAACGGTTTGGATTTGTTTTTTGAACATTACAAAATAAAAAAGGGTGGCAACACCTCCAACTAAAATACTGCCAGCAACAAATTAGCCGGACCCTATATATATATATATATATAGAGAGAGAGAGAGAGAGAGAGAGTAAGGCTACCATACATTACAATGCATAAGCATTTTTGTACATTAGACTATAAATCGCCGAATTCGAAATCCAAATAACCGATCCAAACTGTTCATCTTGTTCTCCATATTAATATGTGTTTGGAGACCAAATTTTAAAATATTTTGGAAATTTTTTACTATTTTTTAAGATTTATTGAAAATCGTTGTTTTTTATGGTTCAGATTTGTCTGAAAAATAATAATTTTCAATAAATCTAAAAAGATAGTAAAAAAATTTCAAAAAAATATAAAATTTGGTCTTCAAACACATATTAATATGAAGAATAAGATGAATGGTTTGAATTGGTTATTTAGACTGTAAATCCGATAATTTATAGTTTAATGTACAAAAATATTTATGCATTGCAATATAACGGCAATTGAGAAAATTTGTTATTTATCTGATCCAAAAGCAGAATTAGAAGGATAAACAACATTTTAAAACAGAGTTGTTCAGGCCCTTTTTAAAATGGAAAAGCAACAACTTGTTCTTTGTCGGTATATTGAGCTTGCCAAAGGTAAAAGACCTAGCCTCGTGCGTTCCGATTGATCCACGTGTCTCGAGATCCTTCCCTGACACCGCCGATATTAAATAGCGAAAAACGAAGACGGGGGGTGACTAGTTCGGATCTCCTGCAGATATTTAGCTATTAATCATAAAGGAGCCATTAAATAACATTACGATTCGTGCTTTAGAAGATCAAAAGGTGAATCACCACAATAGAATAATTTGGTGTCATACTGAAGTTGGACTTGGGCGTTGTTGCAATCTCCGTGCCTCGACCGTTACCCCTCCCCTAGCGCTCTGCCTAATCATAACCTACACCTGGTTCTCTGTACGCCGTTATTTCTTCACATATGGTGTCACCTTCCATTCGGACGGTCTTTTAACGCGGATAAGAACCATGACTTTTTAAAATTTTCCGCTATTCCATTTCGAATTTCGAATCTCATTTAACGGTACAATATTTATATTAGTCCAACGCACTCTACTCTTTTTTCCCCGAATTCCGGACCTCCTTAATTCCTTTTCTTCGTCTTTCTCTTCCTTTATTATCTTTCGAAAAATACAATACAAAAGCAGATAAAGTTCGCAGTTCTGTTTTGAATTCCTGGTCTCGCTCGCTTATTTACAATTAAACTCTCGTTATTTCTCTATAAGCAACAAAACCAAGAAGCTGCGATCTTTTCTCCACAACAGAAAATTGAAAGAATGGGTGGATCAGGTCAATGGATCAAATCCATAATGAGTCTTAAAATATCCAACAAAGATGACCAAGTAAGCACCAGGCCGTGCCACCTCGCTGTCACTAATCGTGTTTCTTCAACTATTACTTCTCAATTATTGTTAATTAATTCATTGTCTTTTGATGAGCAGGTGTTTGGTGTGAATGGGAAGGGTCGGAAATGGAAGCTGTGGCGGAGCTCATCTGGGTCGAGAGCTGAAGGGTACCAATCGGCCTCAGAAGCTTCTGAGACCTCATCTGTTGTGGGCCCTCCAGATGCATTTAATGCGGCTCTCGCAGCAGTGGCCCGAGCCCCTGCAAGGGACTTCAAAATTCTGAGGCAGGAATGGGCTGCAATTCGGATTCAAACCGCCTTTCGTGCATTCTTGGTATAAATTATATATGTATGCCTTAGCGTTGTTAGCTTTTACATATTTTCCTACAATAGATGTGACTATCTGCTTGCTGTTTTCTGTAGTAAGCTACTAATATCTAAGACAAAATAGGATATTTTGCTTTTGAAGTTGTGAAATCATGTGTTGTCAGACTGAAAAGTATTTATTACCTTTTTGATGGGTATTTGAATTTAGGATATTTCTATTATTCATTGATAACTATGGTACGTAAACTAGAATTGTTCCTTGTATGGATTGCTGTAGCAACTATCCTAATTACATGAGATAGATAATTTAAGCATGTACCTTTTTAACCTCCAAATCTGATTTTTTTTCAAAGGGTGTCTGTTATGGATCTCAGGTTTTGAGGGTTGTACTTCTACAGGATACTTTGTTTATATAAAGATATGAAGGATAATTTCAAGTAAGATGGGATAGAGGGGGGCCGGATGATTTCAAAAGCTTTTTTCTCAAAGGGTTGCTTTGCATTTTTATTGATTTTTTTTTTTGTGTTGGTTTATGAAAACGTAATTTAATATAATATTTGGCAAAATGTAGGCAAGAAGGGCTTTGAGAGCATTGAAGGCTATAGTGAGAATACAGGCATTGGTGCGTGGCCGGCAAGTCAGAAAACAAGCAGCTATCACTCTCAAGTGCATGCATGCATTAGTAAGGGTCCAGGCTAGGGTTCGTGCACGTCGGGCCCAGATGTCAGCTGAAGGGCTGGAGGAAAATGATACTCACACTAACTGGCAAGAAAATACAGATACTCTCAAGGATGCACAGGTCTGTTTAAGTTTCTTATTCCTAACAATTTTTGCAATTTCCTTCTAAACTATACATTTGAACGAGGCACACAAATTTCACTTGATCAATGGCATATGCTTCAAGTTTATAATTTTGCTTTCAATTTGACCATGGGGGGAGATGGGGCTGGTAAGTTCCTTATTTTAATGTGTAATTGTATAAAGCATTTGATAACAACTGTTGTGAGAAACTTCATGTTGCTTTACAGGAGAGATGGTGCGCTAGCCGCGGAACACTAGCAGATGTTAAAACAAAGCTACAAATGAAACAAGAGGGAGCTATCAAGAGAGAGAGGGCCCTGTCATATGCTCTTTCTCAGCTGGTATTGTTTTTCTTTCTCAGCAGTAACCATAAATTGAACATGAAAAATTCAAATGTGATTTTTCATAGATGATATCACAAGGCTTTCTATGTGTGGTTATATCTAAAATTCAGTAATTTAAGGTCTTAAAATATCATATCAGCAAATTGATGGTACTACCTCCAGGACATTTTGGAACTACCTCCAGGACAAATTGTCAATCTCATCCTGCACCTCCTGTTTCTTATTTCTAAATAATTGGCTAAGCTACCTATCGCATAGTTTTCACTCTGCCATTCAACATTTATAATACTATAATAGAGAACTAAGAGGCAACTAGTGAACATTTTTTTAACAGCAGGACAGGAGGGGTAGAAGCGAATTTTCAGAAATTTACAGGGAAATACACTAGCTTTTCTGATTTTTTCATGAGCATAAAATCCAAATTCAACCAACTTTGCTGGGATGTAACATTTAGAGGGTTTGCAAGACCACAGATTTTTTTTTTTTTTTTTCTAAATCATTAAACATAAGCTCTCTGCATGATTCTTCAGCAAAAGAGATCTATGCAAAGCACAAGGCCACCTAGCCCATCCACATTTTCACGCAAAACTCGCAACATAGAGAACGGTAGTTGTGATCTGACCTGGCTTGACCGGTGGATGGCAACTAAACCATGGGAGGACCAAGAAAGCGTGACCCACAGCCCCGACTTAACCCATTATTCCAAAACCCCAGATGAGACCCATCCTAGAAGAAACTCCCATCACTCAGATGCTGGTTCAATCAAGATCAAACAAAACAATGTCACAACTAGGGTCTCTGTCAGACCACCTCTTGTACCAACCAATGGCAGGTACGAAACCCAAGCAGCCTCTTCGTCAGAGATGCAGTACACCGGTGGTAGCTCAAAATCGTCTCCTGTCACACCTGCATCTAAGAATATGGAAAGAGATGAAGGCAAGCCAAGTTACATGAATGCAACTAAGGCAGTGAAGGCTAGACAAGAGGCTGTAAATGCCGAGAGAAGAAGTGGGGCATGCAGACAAGCATCAGGTGATCTGCAATACTTTAAGCGAGTAGCTTTCACATCTGTCAATTCAGATATCATCAGTGCAGCATCTAACAATTCTTGTAAGGGGAGGAGCTCCATGAGGAGAAGCTTCGACAAAGAGAATTACTTGTATTGATGAAGAAATTAATTCTAATTGTTTTCAATACATGGGTGATATACACACTGGAATTGGTGGTTGATTGGAGTTGTATATTGGCCATGTTCTATCATGTTTGGACAACGCCTAGTTGATGATATTATGTTAAAATTTTGAGCATAGAAAATATGTATTTTAAGTCCCATTTTCTTTCATAACTATGAATGTTCCTGTTATGTAAATGTCCAGTCTTGTATTAAACTTTCTAGCGCACTTGTATTTATTTATACAACCTTTCTGTTGCTCTAAATAAATCTCAATGGGCGCTAGATCTTGAACTCTGTTACATTTTTTAGAATTATTTACTATCATATTACCATAGCCTCACTCCTTAACAAAAAAACCATTTTTCTTTATCAGTACTTGCTATTAACGCATTAGGTAAAAGAGGAAGGAGATTAGAAGAGCTTACCAATATCTCCCAATATTGGTTACAGTTGCAAAATTTGATCAAATTTGGTAAATGGAAAACGAAGTAAAAAAAAAAAAACTGAGAGGCACAATGAAAAAAGATCGTATATAGAGTATTTTGACAGGAAACATTGTTACAATTTGTTAACTAAACAAATTATGATTAATGTTAGTTCTCAAGTAAACAGTGTGATATTTTATAGAGGTGGCTACCATTTTATTTGACAGGGTAAGAATTTCAATAGCTAACAATTGTCTGAGGCTTTCCTAGCCGTATTGTGATGCATCACGCCTGAGATTAATTGGAATTAGGCAATTAGCCAGTTGTTTTATTATTCATTAAGAGATACAGCTTATAAATTATTTTTCTTCAAGTTTTCCACGGGCCTTCAATTTGCTTCAAAATATAGGAAAAGCCAACCAAGCTGATCCTCTAGATTAAGGCTATATGTTGGACTCACAAAAATAGTTGAACCTTTTTTTAAAAAAAATTAAGAATTATACGACCCCAATCTTAAAATAGCACATTCTCTCCCTCCTTCCCTTCCCTCTCTCCTTGCAGCATCTCTCTTTTAGAGAGAGGATGTAAAGGATTTGCAACGGAATTTGTTAGAGCATCTAGCTTTTCCGATTCTCTTTCCCTCTTCACTGGCTTACTCTTCATTGCTGTAATGGTCTCCTCATATGTCAGCAATTGTCTTGCATGTTGCAACAGAAAGTCATTTCGCAGCATCTCACCACCACCTCCTCCCCGCAACTCAGTACCACCAACAAACACCTCAACCAGACACAATGCATTCAACCAAAATCCCTTCCAAATCACCAGAAACAAGACACCATACCAAAGTCCAAACCGAACTCCAATGCGAAACCAGGATGCAACTGCCAAAGGAACAATTTTGCTTCATGGTTCACCTGCTGGGCCCTCAGGCTTGACTCGTGGTTCCAAGCATTACCTGGAGGGATCAATTGGAACACTCAAAAGAAGGATGCTTTCAGCTCCAACACTAAGCACGAGAAAGCCATTTGAGACATCCAAGATTGGTACCAGCCAGAACGAGGAGAAGGAGAATGAGAGGTCAGAACAAGATGAGTGGTACATGGTGAAAAAGATAACTCCTGGCGAGAGAAACCGCATCCCAAAAGATGATGGTGATGAACCCATCTTTTATGATAGGAATGGAAATCGGATCAGTAATTACCGCAGGAGAACCCCTAGATCATTACCTGTTTCTAGAACCACTTCTGCAGAGGATGAGGATTTCAAGATTGAGCGAGTGGGACACTGATGACAGGTGAGTAAAGGAGCCTGTTGCTAAATTTGAAATAGATTTTTTTTTCTTTTTGGTGGTGGTGGGGAAGCAAGCTTTGTTGGTGGAGTTCAAGTTTAGAAAGGCACAATCAGATTATAGCATAGAAAAGTTACTGGCGAGATGTAAGAATTTTTTTTGTAAGTCTAGTACATGCATTGCATGAAGTGCAAGAGCTGCTATTATTTATATGTCAATACTTGAAGCATGTCCATGTCTTTCTATTTTGCACATACTGACTTGAACTTAGGCATGTTTCAAGGAGGATGAGTAGAATGAGAAACATATGTAAAGATCAAGCAATGACATAATATGCATTTACACCTGATAGAAGATTAGAAGGTAAATTGATGAAGTTGACACTTTAATTGCCCCCACACTGAAATATAATTATGCTTTGCTTGAGGTTAAATTGACAAGTATGATGGGTAAATGTTTTTGTGCTAGACAGTTCAATTTGCTTTAACCCTTCACTCAATAAAAGGAATAGAAGCACCTACCAGCAATCTGAATGTTGAACAATAAATTGCACCCTCCAATCCTTAACAATTCATTTCAACCAAATTTAACCAAACAAGAAAGAGCCTGAATAAAAGAACATGTGCCTCAGAATATGAGCTTACATATTCATATTACTATTTGTCAATTCTGTAGTTTGGCTTTGAGTGCTTCAATAACAGCTGAGAAGTCATGGTCACTAAGTCCCTGAGACTTGGCCACTTTGTAGAGCTCATTTGCCGCCGCCGCAATTGGAATTGGTTGTGAGACTGACTCTGCCAAACCCAAAGCCAATCTCAAATCCTACATCACACAAAACACATGTTAAATTTTTATCTTTTTTTAGATTAGATAAATCACATATTCTGCATCCACAAATGAATGATAATTATAAAGTCAAAAATAAAATAACAATATTTAAACCTTTTGTTGATGCTTTAAAGGGAATGCAGTAGGATATGTGGCTTTAACCATGGCTGGCCCTTTTAGCGAGTACATGGGTGAGCTAATTGCACCCTGTGACACAACCTGGAATAAAGTCATAGAAGAAATCAACTGATAACATACACAAAAAGGAGGCCTGAAAAAAAAAGCAAAAAATGAGATGATAATTAACCTCAACAAGAACATTTGGGTCGAGACCAACTTTCTCAGCAAGGAGTAGGCCTTCTGAGAATGAAGCCATCATGCTGGAAAAAAAAATTGAAGTTAAGAGAAAAATAGAAAAAAAAAAATACAAGAATCAAGAAATATTTAGCCTCCAACTAACTCTTTCAACTACCTTCCCATGATCATGTTTACTACAAGTTTCATTGCAGCACCATTGCCGACATCACCGAGATAAAATCTAGACTGTATTAGAATCAACAGAATTAACAGAAGCCACACGATAACTAATAAATAATATCTTTGTAATCAAAATTTGCAGAATTAAATATAAAAGGGTCTATTTGATTTAGATTTTAGAGAGAAGTATACCTTTCCCATGATGTCCAACAGCGAAGCTACCCTTTCATATAAGGTCTCATCTCCTTCAGGTTACGAACGTGTTTTCAGAAAATACCAATTGTAAAATCAATAATTTTGAAAAATAAATTATGCGTTTAAAAGAAAAGCTACAGTGTGTAGTGTGATACAAATAGTTCACATTGTAATTACCAGCAGTCAAAAAAATAAGTTGCCCATCTTCAGCAGGTTTTTTGGAGCCTGAAACCGGAGCCTATTAAGAAGAGAAATAAAATAATTCTGCAAGCAACAAGTGGGAGACAGAAAATAAAAAAATATTTACCTCTAGAAATGAAGCTCCTGTCTTTTTAACACTTTCACATATTAGTTTTGATGTGGCACCATCAACAGTTGACACATCAACATACCTATGGTCACAAATATCCAAAATGAACATCTCTTCGCTTCTGTTAGATAACAATTTATACAAAATTTGCACTTGGGGAGGTAAAAAATAAGGATAAATTTCTTACCCCTTACCAGAACCTAATCCTTGAACAGCTCCATTTTCACCAGTTGCTACAGCAACCTACAATAGATGTTTTGAAGCTATGAAAAGAAGAACACATGTTCACTGTATTTATTATAAGTTATTTTAAAGCTAGATTATACATGTTTACTATAACTACAACAAACTTACAATATTCGTACTAGACTCTAATTATCAGTCATGATCAATTCAATGTATTTAAATTGACAACCTAGACAATTGCAATAAATAGATTTCAAATATAAAACTGGATGTTTTTTATGCAACATAAGAAACATTGGTGAGATTTAATGGATGTTTTGCTGTTCATTAAAAAATTTGGAAGTTTTGGCTGTTTGTATTTAGCACCTCTGATAGATTACCAAATAAAATTCAAATTGCTTGAACTTTTGTTTCAAGCAATTCATATGGGTTATGAAACAACCACAAGAATTTTCAGTTTTCATATTCAATTTGGACTTATTAGAAGCATAATGTCAATAATGTCAGAATAAACCATTGTTAACTGATGGTATCCTAATATACTCAACTGCACTATCAGGGTCTGCAAGCATAGCAAATGTTACATCACAAGAGGAAGCAACTTGCGCTGGTGTTGGTTCAAATCTGTTTTAAAAAAAAAATGAATCTAAAAAAATAAGCAAATACATGAACTGAAACAACAACAACAACAACAAAGCCTTTAGTCCCAAACAAGTTGGGTATGGCTGCTAAGGATTTTAAAAGCAAATTAAAAGCATCTGCTGAGGATTTTACTTACTTGGCACCAAGATTTATGAGGTGATCGCATTTGCTCTTTGTTCGATTCCAAATGGTAACATCACAACTGCATGTTGAAGGTAACAAAGTAGAAAAAAAAAAAATTAACATTTAAGGTACTAGATTCATTGAACTATAGCAGAGCCTACTAAGGATTACAACCTCAATTCTTGGTACAGGATAAAACTGGTCAGAAGTGTGAAGCGGTTTGTTTGTTTTGTTTATCTCATAATGACCGGGTTTCAATTTATTTGGGGTTTTGTTGAGCTAGGATTTACCAGAAGCTGTAGTGGTAACTCTCAACTGGAACTCCAAAGAATCCATATCCTCTGAGGTAACATAATATTTCTCTTTAGATCAGGACCGTCCGATAAAAATCCGGGCCAATCCGACCCAAGGTGGAATGCACGAGCCCTCATTAATATTTGTGTGATTCTGATCGGACGGCCCAGATCTAATCAGAAATATTCTGTTACCTTAGATGATATGGATTCTCCCTTTGGAGGGAGGGAGGGAGAAAGTAAGCCCAGTATAGGTGTTTTGAGTTTGTGCTGCATACAAAGGTATTGTTCTTAACTGAGAAGTATATCAGACTAAACACTTAAAAGAAACAGTTACCCAGCCTTGATAAGGTTCAATGCCATTGGAGAGCCCATGATTCCCATCCCCAAAAATCCAACACGGCCTTCAAACTCTTTCCCTGTAAAATAAGGATCGTTGTTTTTATGGAGAAAATGGGGTTTGCATCTGGTGCATACACCGTTCTACAACACAATTGAGCACTCAAACACTAAAATTTAACTCGCGGAATCTGTTTTAAAAAATGTGAGTATCCTGGATATTACTAGATTGGGATCATAAGCAAATAAAAAAGGATGTGTACTGCGTGTGTAATTGTCCCTAAAGAAAGAAATTAAAAGCAATGGGGTAATTAACGCAAAATTTAACCTATGGTAGCGGTGTCAGTTGAGAGCTGAGAAGAAACAGAAAGAAAAGATCGGCGGCGAAGGTATGAACGGCGCCGGAAAACGGAGAGAGATAGTGGGGCCCAGTGACAGAGGCTTGTTCCGGCCATGGCCATGAGGAGGGGGATTGGTAGGATAAGAAGATTGGGAAGCAACGGCGAAAATTGGAGAAAAATAAATGAAATGAAAATTCCAGGGCAGCTGCACGGTGGGGCCTACTGGCAGTCTCCATTCAATCCATCGCAGCGTTCGGATCGTCTGCATTACCGGACAGTCTGATGTAATCCGTAATGCACGAGATCCTTTTAAAATTCGCATCAATATATGACGAATGAAACAATTTTTTTTTCATAAATTAAAACTCAAAATTTATAAACTGATATAGTGATATGTCGATCTATGCATCAATTTTTTCAATCACGTGTGCATTTTCAAAAGTATAAAAATATGTTGTCAGGGTTGTGTATTAAATTTTACATAATTTGAATGTCGTACGAAATTCTATCAAAATTTAGTAAATGTAGACCATTGCGAATATTAAGTTATCAGTATTGTGTATTGTGTATGTGTGTGCAATGAAAATATATTATAAGAGAATAAAAAAAAATCGTACAAATAAATGATATAAAGAATAATTATTCAACGATAAAAAATAGACCAATATATATATTTCATACAAATTTAAAGCTCGTTCTTTAATGACGTAACTTCTTTTTAGTGGTACATACTCGTTTTTATTTTTGTTATGTTGCCTAATGGGGAAAAGTTTATTATTTGTTGTTACCATATTATGACACATTATGTTATCATATTATGCTTATTGTTATTGTTATAAGAGTGATTTATATGCTTTTGTGTACTTAAAATAGATAAGAGAATCATATTTACTAAAGTGATATCATTAAATGATAAATAATATTATTTATATGATATAAAAAATAGAAAAAAAAATGAAGACGTGACTAATCAATTATCAATTAATTCAAAATTTCTTAAATGATATTTAAAAAATAGAAAGAAATCAGGATCAAAAGAAGGCATACTAAATAAACTAGCGGCGAGTACATGTGGTGAGTACGTATCGAAATATATTTAGACTTCTAAACATAAAAAATATTAAAAATATGCATAGAATCAAAAGAATGCAGACTATTTGATCACATGCCTGATTTTCAATCTAAAATTTAATCTTTTAATCACATTTGTTGGCAGATCATGACATCTACATGCTTGTTATAAAAATAGAGATTTGGTAATCAATGTTTTTTTTCCTAATTTCATTATTTTTTATGTTTACTGATATATTTGTAGTATGTATCAAGTTTTACCAATGATTTAAATAGCGTTTATCGCGTCATAGCGGCCGGGTTAAAAAAATTGTGCTATACCCAAATAGCGGCACTATTTGGACAGCACCATAGCTTTTATAAAAGAAAAACTCTATAGCGTGCTATTTAGAACATTGAGTTTTACAAATGAATACCGAATAGAAATTATTTTGATGATTTTTAAAGATGAGTTAATTTAGTGCTGATAAATTCCAATTGATAGTGTGTGTAGAATTCAGAAGCAAGATGATCTAACTTGGAACTAAGATTAGGTAAAGGATATTATTGAGATAGACACAAAATTATTAGTTATGAATCATTTAAGATTATTTTTATTATTTCAGATGGCTTGTCTGATTTGCTGTTAAGCAGAAAACACTCACTCCATGGGAAGAGGGGGCTGTCTGATGGTCATCAGATCACTTTTGTGTTCGATGGATTTTTTTACCATCAGATCTGCTTTAGAACTATTGTGTACGGATTTTAAAGCAGATGCAAAATTACGGATGCAAATCTAAAAGCAGATCTGACGGTGAAGAGAACCCATCGAACACAAAAGTGGTCTGATGGGCGTCGGACGCCCCTCTCTCCCCACCCCTTGATGTTAATATGAAGTTTTGCACTGTGCGGATTTTGTAAATAGATTCGTATTCATGCTAATTCTAATAAATCATTTCTCCGATATTGAAAAATCAATGATCTAGTAAAAAAAAAAAAGAGCAATAGAACAATACATTATGTATGGAAATTTACAAGTCTAGAATTTGATGAAAATCTCTTATGGATTCAGACAGTCGGGTGACTTTGATCTAACTCTATTTTTATCTAAAAAAAAAAAAAAAAATCTCTTGGGCACTGGATCTGGTTCGTTGTCGGTGATTATTTGGCATCTAATAATGTTGAATTATGTAACAACGGATGTGGATGTGAATTTGTTCACTCATGACTGCTTAGTACTTATTAGAGTTTCTAATGATGTAGTAGTTTTTAATTCAGTTTCAGAAATGTGGAAGAGTTTTCTATTTAGAAATTATGCAGTAAAGTTTATTATTAAGAAACTGTTTATAAATTCTATGTTAGCTAAATAATTGGCTCAAATTGTTTCTCCTTTTTAATTTATTGTTGACGTGACTTAATAAAAACTCTAAAATTAATTTTAGGAATGTGAGAGTTAGAAATTTTAGAGATCTTAATTTCTAAAAAGTGATTAACAACTATTTACAAACTCATTTGAGTTGCTGTGATGTAGATGCTCTTATTATTAAGAGTTGAGATTAGTTAAATAATAAATTAACTAGTAATAATAGTAACAATAAGAAATAATTTATTGTTTGAAACTCTGACATTTAAAATATAATTTATATTTTATTTAATAAGCGAAAAGTAATGAAATTTAATACAGACTTCGTCGTGAATCAAATGACTTAAAATTTGCGGCCATTTTTATTAATATCCAAAAAAAATAGATAATTTTAAAAATAACCTCGTTTTTTTTTTTTATTAATGCCCTAACCGCTTGGAAGCGGAGCGGGCCAATATCAACACCAAACCGCCCATATAGTGGGCGGTCCACTGTTTTTTTTTTTTTTTTTTTAAAAAAAAAAACAGAAATTTTTTTTTTATTGAAATATTAGAAATGTTGAATATATTTCTTTAGAAATAGATGTAATAAAATATAATTTGATTTATTAGAAAGACTACAACAAATAACCCGGATCAATATTTTGTTAGTTTGTAATAATCTAGAAGTCAATAATACGATAATTTATCATAAAGCTTTGTTCATGAATTGGATGATTAATATCATTTTGTTGCCTTGAGTATTATTGCATTTATGGATCATTTCGAGTTCATGACTGAAATTGTGAAACTCCATAATATAGATGATATATACTCTTAAAAGGTCACTAACCAAGGTAATTAGCAGGAACACTAATTACCGCGAAAAGGTTAGTATGTGGATTAAAAGATGGTTAAGTTTTACAAACCACCTGACACGAGATGTCATTTTAATCACATAGATACATGTTCTAGGAACATGGAATTTGACAGACCCCGAATGAGACATTAAATAGAATTGTGTTCGTGTCATTAATGTTTCTCATTCAGTGTCACGTTCTAAAGTATGAGGTATTTATTGTTCCCACTAAGAAATATGTATGTGTGATTGCTATCTACCGCTGTCCGTAAAAAGCAGTCATAACGGTAGCATTCCCATATGTATAGCTTAGCTGAGGAAGTGATAGTCTACCAAAAGTACTATTTGTCCCTCGTATCTCTATACGAGCTATAGCATCACTGGGCCCCTTGATAGAGTTAGATTATCTGCTAGCAGTATAATTACAAGAGTAATTATATTTGATAATCTGCTCAAGATCAAGAAAAGATTCAGTTAGCAAGGATGACACACATCTACCTTGAAACTGATCTGATAGCTATGAGACAGAAGAACAGACACAAGTAAATTGTTTACTGGATCGTGATATTGTACAGTACAGCATCATCTGTGTAATTGGATGGTCATGATGTGTTGCCAGACGCCACCCATGATTATAGAACTTAAAACAGTTTTAACTCTATTTACCAACATAACACAGATCCTATTGGGTCACACCATATAGGAGCTAATTGGAGAATCTTATTTTGATTGATTATAAATTGGTTATGATCAATGATAAGATGGTTATAATTAATTATACGTGTTATAATTAAATTATAAATGTTATGTAAAAATAACAAGCAAAAAACACTGGTTAATTTATAAACGTGTGTGTGACACGTTGTATAAAAGTTAACCGGTTAATTTATAAATGTGCAGGACACATTGTATAAATTACCGAAACAACAATCGCAAGAAAAATATATATAATTATTCAGAATAATTATACGAATATTATTTGTGTTCGGGCCGAGGGCATTCGGATCTTTTCAGATTCGTCCTTATTCGCATGACATGTCATCGATCCTATCCAGATGACACGTCATCGATACCGAAACAAATAACCGCAAGAAAAATATATATATAATTGTTCAGAATAATTATACGAATATTATTTGTCTTCGGACCGAGGGCATTCGGGTCTTTTCAGATTCGTGCTTATCCGCATGACGTGTCATTGATCCTATCCAGATGATATGTCATCAATCCTATCCACAAGGGCAAAATGGTCATTTCACACCTATGCCACCTTGCATGTGTAGAAACATGGAGAAGAGTGTGGAAGGGTGTGGAAGGGGTATTTTGGTCATTTCACATATAAAAGGATGAGGTGTCAATGGCATACCTTGTAAATAGGCATATGTTGAGGGGTATTTCGGTCTTTTGCGAACCTCCTCAAAAGCCTATAAATAGAGGGGTGCATGTAGAGAGAAAAATCACTAATTCACTTGTATCGTTTCGTGCAGAATCGAATAGGTATTTTCTCTCTTTCTCGATTTCTCTCCCAAATAGTGTTTCGGTTGAGAAAAGAAAGTTATACGTAGTTGACGTATAATCTTGCGGGTTGTTGTGGAGTATATTTACGGGATCGATGAATAGTGTTTTACCGAATTTAGCGGTATGTCAGTTTTGCTCATTTGATGAAACTGAGTAACCGAAAATTCGTGTTTACGGGTTTTCGTCTTTTCCCCGTGAATAGTGTTTTTGCAGAATTCCGCGGTTTACGGTATTTCTGGCAGAAGAAATTAACCGCTCTCTGGTTAGTCCTGGTGGATAACCGATAGAGGCATCAGACGTCTGATGCTCCGAGACGAGTCGATTCCTTCCGTGATGTAGCTCTACACGCTCGGTCTGCATTCCAACTGTGATTTGGAAACAAGGTATAAATATGTTATATTAATCTATTTAATTGGTAAGTAGATTAAAGTTTTAGAAATCAATCATGGAGTAGATATGTAAAAGGATTAAATTGGGTTTTGATGCCAAAGGAATACTGAAGGTGGACCGCCTTGGAAAGTTTCCTGACATACCCCGTTTAATCCTGAGCTTAAGTTGGCCGTAGAAATTTTTGTTCTACGGTCATTCCGCACCTTAAGCCTAAACGAGTTTTGGTTACCGCGAAACCCCAAAAGTGGTATCCGAAACCCAACAGTGGTATCAGAGCACAAGGCTCTCCTGCTGATTGATTTTCTAAAAGTTATAACTTATGCAAATTAGGTGCATATACCGCATATCAGTTTAATTCTTACATTTGCAGCTTAAGTCCAAAATCGATTAGAAATGAGATTTTCTTGGATCGGTTCTACCGACTAAGAAAGTTAAATTAGATTTAAGCTTTCTTTATGCTTTCTTATGAAATGTAAACTTTTACATTTCTTGGATCGGTTTTCCGACCGAGAAAGATAAAATAGGATTTTATGCTTTCTTTATGTTTTTGTTTTCAAAACTTTTGATTGCGTTAAAGTTCATCTAAGAATGTGATGAAGCAATAAAGTACCTGAGTAAGAGCTGTTAATCTCCACCCGTAAAAGACAAGGTTAATGACAAGAAAGGTCTCGGCTTTTCGTCTAACCCTCTTTTACGTGTCCTGATAGCTGGCCCAAAGGGGACTTTGTCACGTTACCAAATTGTTTTAACGCTTTTGAAATGGCAAAATTTAGTGTAAGTTTTTCGCCTTTTGAAAACCTTTGGATAAGTAAAGTTCATCGAAGAATGTGATGAAGCAATAAAGTACCTGAGTAAGAGCTGTCATTTCCACACAAGAAAGAGATGGTTCTGTCTAGGAAAGATTGAGTCTAAGCGGTCCTCGTGACCCCAATCTTTCCTGGGAGCCCCTTTCACGTGTCCTAATGGCTGGCCCAAAAGGAACTTTGTCACGTTACCAAATTGCTTTATGGACCGAAAAGAATATCTGATTTTAAAACATATAAATTGTTTATGTGCTTTAAATGGTATAAATAAGAACTAAGCATAGCTGCAAAATAAAGAATTGGTAACTGATAGATTATATACCCGACTTGGTCCTGTATATAAGTAAATTAGATTTATAGCTTAGAGTAAATTAGATTTACTGCTTTAAATGGATTAAAAGGGTCCTTGCAATGAAAGACTTCAGAAGGAACTCTGCTTTGGTCTTTCCGGCATACCCCTTTTAATCCGTGGTATGAAATAGGTAAAACTAGATTTACCGTCTTTCCAAAGAACCGTGAAAGAAAACTTTCTTTGAAGAAAAATACGAATGTGGGATCACATTTGGCATTGTTTCTTTCTGACTTCCTTTCCACGACTGCTTACTGAAGCATATGAAAGAGGTCTTTTAGGAAAATGAAAATGGGATCATATTCACTATTCTTTCTGTCTGACTTCCTTTCCACGACTGCTTACTGAAGCATATGAAAGAGGTTTTTGAGGAAGATAGGAATTGGATCACAATAGGTATTTTTCTGACAAGCAACTTTCACGTGTCCGTAACGCTGACCAAGGTCAACATTACGAAATGAAAGAAATATACGTGACTTGGTCACATATATAGGTAAATCAGATTTACTGCTATCATGTAAAAACGTATAGATTAGATTTACCGTTTTTATAAGAAACCATAAAAAACTACCTCTACAAGATAGATGGTAGCTAAAGTCAGTTACAAGAACTGACTGCTTAACCAAGTCAAAGCATATGAAAAGGTACTGCTAAGAATAGAAAGTAATGGGGATCATATTCGGTATTCTTTCTAGACTTCCTTTCCACGACTGCTTAATGAAGCATATGAAAGAGGTCTCTTTAAATACGAATAGAATCACATTAGTCATTCTTTTTGGCGAAATGGTACTGCTAAGGATAGAAAGTAATGGGGATCACATTCAGTATTCTTTCTAGACTTCCTTTCCACGACTGCTTAATGAAGCATATGAAAGAGGTCTCTTTAGATACGAATAAAATCACATTAGTCGTTCTTTCTGGCAAACCTCCTTTTAAATATTGATGGCACTGTTAAGCATAAACACCAACCCATTAAATATTAAGTAGTATGCCCTTCCCACTCTATCCTCCTCAAACCATTGTTCATTGGTTGATGATTAAACTACTCAGTAGACATCGCCTTTTACCTTTGGTGGTCGAGGGTTATGTCTGACATATCAAACCAAATAGAGTGAGGTTACTTACCGATGATTTCCAAAACAGTTTTGGGCTCGGGGCAAAGTCTTCGTTAAATACACGTGATGTTTTAACGAAACCAAGAATCACAAAGAGATGTGATTAGCATGTTTGCTTACCTAAGATAACTGATAGCCATGATATGCATACACTGCCTTGGTTATTGGTGAAAACATGGATCTTGGTCCTACTGCAAACGGGAATAGAACAAATTTGCAGTGGAAGTTTTTGTTGTTCGTACAATAATCTTTTACGTCTATTTGACTAATTTGCAAAAACATACAATTATTGAATTTTACAATTTCTTCTATTTTGAGAATATGTAGGTCCAAGAAGAGTAAGAACTGTTGAATAATAAGCTTGGACTGAAGAAATCATGAAGACCTTTATCAAGAATACATATTGTAAAATCAAATGCTTGGTAAAGTATGTGTGAGGTTGATTAAATTGAGATAAAACGTTATGAACGTTTTTAAAACGTTGGTAACGTTTTAAAATAATAAGAAGCCTCAAAAGAATCAAGTTATAACGTTATAACGTTATACAACCGTTATAACGTTTGTAAAACGTT